>JAQQSW010000356.1:0-48416 GCA_028646575.1 Pseudocheirus occidentalis | reverse complement strand
ACCTGGAGAGGCCTATATGAATTGATGCTAAATGAGAAGAGCAGAACCAGGAAAAATTTGTACACAGTCACAGATACATTGTATGTATGACGACCAACTTTGAAAAACTGGACTCCTCTCAGCAACATACAGTTAAAAGACAACCCTACAAGTCTCAGGATGGAAGGAGATGTCTACATTCAAAGAAAGATCCAGAAAGAGCAGAGACTGAAGCAATGAATGCTATCATTCTTTTCTATATTTGTTTTTTGTTTCTCTTTTCTCATTGTTCACTCCATTGGCTATAACACCTATACAACCAGACTATTGTACAATGTGAAAGAGTTTGCAGATCTTATACATGATTGTATGCCACCGTGGCAGGGGTAGGGGGTGTGGAGGAAGGGGAGAAAAATCTGAAACTCAAGTGATTCTGTAACTGGATCTTGCAAACTAAAAGTAAACAAGTCAATAAAATAAATTTTTAAAAAAATTTTTAAAAAGACAGCGAGATCCTCTCTTACTATCTCCCTGTATTTTTCTTGATTATCAATTCCCTACTATTTTTGCCCTTTTAAATTAACTTCATTGAATTAGTTATTTGTATATGTGCCATTTCCCCTCCTAGACTAAAGTATCATCAATAAAGGAGATTTTCTTCTTTTTTTATTCCTCCCCTTGGGTCTAACAAAGGGTCTTTCAAAAAGTTGGATCTTAAAAAAAAATTGTTAAATTAATGTTAGTACTACATTCCCAAATAAACAGTAAAGACTTAGGGGAAGATCCTTGATAACAGAGACCATATCTTAGATTTCTTGCCAATTTCCCACAATGCCTACTAGAGTTTTAAATACATAGGTAAGCATTCAATAAATACTTGTTGATTGACTTCCATTTATACAATCACTTCCTGACTCCTTTCTTGGATAGAATTTGGGATATCTATACCTATTCTTTATAGTCCAACAACATACAAAAGAATTTCTCTGCAGATGTTTAAATTAGAATACTAGTTGAAGAATACCTTTGACTACTGAATTTTAGAGCTATAAAGCACCTCAGAGATCTAATTCAACAAAATGGAAAAAGCACCTGGAGGCAAGCATTAGCTTCCTAAGTTAATAAAATGTAAAATTGCCCACTGACAGTCAAGAGAAGACTCTAAAGGCAAAAAATTGAATACTTTTTTTAAGTTTTATCACTTGGATTCTGCAGGAAAAGGGATGCTAGTGTGTAAAAATAAAAAATCCCATTAAAGGGGAATTCATGTTGCCCTGTATAGTTTTCTTCACCTTTCCTCAATAAGATCTCTAGGTGAAAGAAAGGTGTTAGCTTGAACTATGACTCTTAAAACAAAAAGTAGAGCTTTCACTTTTTTCCCTTTCTAGATAAAGTTAATAATAATTCTCCAAGAATACCATTCCCCTATGCCAACCTCCACTGGCTTCTTCTTAGCCCCCCAGGGATGGTCTTAATGCTTCTTCTTTTTAGGCACAAGCTGTTGGAGACAACTAGATGGAAGATTTGTATTAGAACAGATAAGTTCCAAGTTCAGGCTGCCTAAATTCGCTATCATTTCTGCTGCAACCAGAATTTAGGAAACACTTTTTTCTAAAGATATTCCCCCTATATTTCTTGCTCAGAATCCTCTTCAACAGTAAGGGAATTCATAGTGTGATAAAGATGTCAATAATTGTGATGGCACAAAAACTACTTTACAAAAAGATTAAAGACTGATCAAGGAATGCAATTATAGGTAAAAGATGCTGATAGGTACATTTCAGTTCTGTCCATTTCAGAAATTTAATTTCTTGATTTTAGATCCTACTGTCTAGTCACCCTAAACTTGGTTAAAAAGAAAAATGAATACAATAATTACATTAATATTTATAGGGATGATAGCTGAAGATATCTTGTTTGTATCTTGTGGCCTTAAAAAATTAGCAAAACAAAAACACGGGAACATTAATAAAATGGGAATTAGGAGAAACTCAAGTAAGAAGCAACAAAAAAGATGAGCTTTTTGATGTAAATTTACATTGAGCTACTTTGTTTGCATTCAAGAGTTTAAGTTTTTGTTCTTTTTACATGAGGCATTTATTTTACAGGAGCAGCTAGGTGGTACAGCATGGAGCCTGGAATCAAGGAAGATCTGAGTTCAAATGCAACTTTGTGACCCTGGGTAAATCATTTAATCCCTATTTGCCTCAATTCCTCATCTGTAAAAAGGGGACACACTGGAGAAGGAAATGATAAACCACTCCAATATCTCTGTCAAGAAAAACCCTTCAACAAAGTCACAGAGTCAGACGTAACTGAACAGTTAAACAACAATAATTCATTTTTCACTAATATAGACACACTAAAGATCTAAATAATCCTTTAGAAGAAAGACTTTGTCATTCCTTAGAAATGTTACTCTAAAGTACCTGAGAGGGGAATCAAAGAATTATATTCAAGAGCTGCAGGAACATCAATAAAAACTTTGCTCAACCTGCATTATAACTAACATTAGCAATTATCTGATTTAAGCATGTAGTTTAATGTAATTAGCATCATAGTAGAGCAACATAATATAGTGGAAAGAATAGTAGAATAAGTATTAAGTCAAAACTATGTCACTAATGAGATGTGGGTCTCCCTGCCCTCTCTGACTGGAGAGGTAAACAACAGTGTGGTCCTCCCAGATCCCCCATTTCAGTCAGGCACTCAGAGCAGCCATCTCATCATTCCCCATTGGCATTTCCCTGGAATTCACCATGCCCCCATGCCAGTTATCCTCCTTTCTTCCCTCTGCTTTTCAGTTTCTTTTTATGTGTTTTCTTGCCTTGCTTGTATGTTGCCTAGCACCTAGTATTTAATGAGTGTTTAATGACCCAAATTTTCTGGGGTATGCATCCATGCTACTTACACATAACACTAAGGACATAATATCACATAACTCACGCTCAACTAACTTTTGTGGTTAGTTGAATGAAATGGAATAGATAGAATCCTGGCCAGAAGTCAGAAAGAACTGAATTCAGGTCCCAATTTAAGACATGTTCTATTAGCTGTTTGACAACAGATAAGTCACAATCTCTGAGTGACTCAAATACTCAACAGAGCAGCTGCTGACATGGAATGCATTTTTCTACACTAAAATTTCCCCAAACCAATAAAATGATAAGTCCTGTACCCACGAAAGTGTTTAAATGATTCTATACCAAAAAACCACACAATAGTAATTATAACAGCTAACACTGACATAGTGCCCACTATGTACCATGCACTGAGCTAAGCACCTTACAAATATTATCTTATTTGATTCTCACAACAATCCTAAGAGAGAGGTACTATTATTATCCCTATTTTGCAGATAAGTAAACTAAGGCAAACAGAGATTAAATGGCTTGCCCAAGGTCACATGGCTAGGAAGAGTCTGAGGTCATTTTGAACTCCTATCTTCCTGACTCCAAACCCAGTGCTCTAAAAGTCACTCAGCTGCCAATGTTCACCCAAATGTATAAGTCTATCAATTAAGACTTTAACAATATTTTTTTAATTTTTAAAAAATAAAACTTTTTTATATATTAAAATTCTTTAAAATGTTTTGGGGGGAGGCTCCTTGGATGGATGTTTCCTTAAGTTTTAAGTACTGTAAGCCTTAACCATAATTGTAACTTAAACTAATCCATGACTTTCTTTTCATGCTAGAGAGACCCCATATCCATTTACACACATACATGTGTGTATGTATATATGAGTATGCATATAGATGTGTGTGCATATATGTATATGTTATATACATATATATGAAATCAGAATAACTAGACTGCTAATTTTGAATCTATAGTCCTTGAACAGCCAGAAAACTAGTTACATCTTTTATGAAAATCAGACTAAAAGATCACGGCCAAAACCCCATCAAAATTCCAGAATATTAATCTCTTATAAATTCTTTAATATTTCATAGGAAGAGATTAGAAAGAGATGTGGTAAACTAGGCTGGGAAGAATCCTCATATTGGAGGAATGAATATGAACTCTCACTCCTTAAAAGATCAACATTTCAAAAAAAATAAAACAAAAACTAAATATGAATAAGCTTTATTTTCTTCCAATTTTACTATTTTTTTTGTTCGATGAATTTAAAGTCCTGTTGAACTATATCAATGAGGTTAACTTGAAAGACTAAATTTTAATTGCTGCAAAACTTAAATAGTAAAGATATCAAGTAAAACAGGAAAGCATGAACTAATAATGTAGCACTTTGTTGTTAAAGTATAACTAAAACAATTCAATATATTTAGAAAAGCATTAATTTAATGCCAAAATACATATGTTCTTCATAAACCATATGTCTCAATTTGGTTACAGTAAAGCTTTCCATTTGAATATATAGGAATTTAAGGATATTTAAGGAATTTAGGATAATCAAGATTTTCAAATTTTCGGTGGCAGAGTCAAGATGGCGGAGTAGAAGCAGGAAAACTCCATGGCTCCCCCCATAACTACCTCAAATGCCTATAAAATATGACTCTAAACAAATTTTAGAGCTACAGGACCCACAAAGTGACAGAGAGAAACAAATCCTCTGCTGAAGGCAGCTTGGCAGGGGACAGGAAGGGTTCATCACAGTACACTGGGAGCCAAGCCCAGCACCATGTGAGAGTGTGGTTTTAGCTCCAGGGTGGCCCCAACTAGCTGCGGCTAGAGTATTCAGGAGAGTGGATCACCAGCAGCTATGGCTGTTTCCAGAATTATCAACCCATAAATGCCAAAGACAAAGTAAAAGGTCAGCGGAATTCTCCTGGATCGGGGCGGGGGGGGGGAAGCGCAGAATGGCCTCTATCCCCAGAGCGAGAAGTAGCAGAAGTGGTGACCCTCCACCTACATCCATGTGGCTGCTTCAGAGCTCCCGGCCTGCAGATCATAGTGGGGCCAAGCAAACATTCAGAGGCTAAGCGCTCTTGCCTTAACCTGCCTAGATCTGAATCGTGGTCTTGGGTGGTAGTCCTGAGGTATGTGACCAGTGAGCCAAAGTGGGTGGGGGCTACAGAGATGGCAGCCTCCTAATAGTTCTGGCAGCTGTGAAAACCCTAGCAAAGCTCTCCCCTCTGAAAGCAGAGTCCTACTGAGCCCAAATGTCAGGTAACTGACTGGCAACATGAACAGGCAAAGGAAGCAAAACAAGAACTTTAGATTCCTTTTTCGGGGAAAAAAGGATCAAAGCATGGAATGGGAGGAAGACAACAAGTCAGAACTCCCACACCAAAAGCTTCCAAGAAAAATGTAAACTGCTTATAGGCCACAGAGGAGCTTAAGAAGGATTTTGAAAACCAAATAAGAGAAGTGGAGGAAAAATTGGGAAGAGAAATGAGAATGATACAAGAAAATCATGAAAAGAGAGTCAACTACCTGACTGAAGAAAATAACACCTTAAAAATTAGAATTAGATTGGAGCAAATGGAAACTAATGACTTTATGAGAAATCAAGATACTATTACACAGATCCAAACACATGAAAAAATAAAAGGCAATGTGAAATATCTCACTGGAAAAACCACTGACCTGGAAAATAGATCCAGGAGACACAATTTAAAGATTACTGGACTACCTGAAAGCCATGACAAAAAAAGAATGTAGAAATCATTGTTCAAGAAATTCTCAAAGAAAACTGCCCTGATATTTTAGAATCAGGGGCCAAAATAGAAATGGAAAGAATTCACTGATTACCTCTTGAAAAAGATCCCCAAAAGAAAACTCCTAGGAATATTTTAGCCAGGTTCCAGAGTTGTCAGACCAAGGAGAAAATATTATAAGCAGCCAAGAAGAAACAATTTGAATACTGTGGAAACACAATCAGGATAACACAGGATCTAGCAGCTTCTACATTAAGGGATCGAAGGGCTTAGAATATGATATTCCAGAGATCAAAGGAGCTAGGATTAAAACCAAGAATCACATACCCAGCAAAAATGAGTGTAATATTTCAGGAGAAAATATGGTCATTCAATGGGTTCGAGGACTTTCAAGCATTCTTGATGAAAAAAAACAAAAAACAGAAAATCTGACATTCAAATAAAAGAAAAGGAGCATGAAAAGGTAAACAGGGAAAAGAAACCATAAGGAACTTATCAGAGTTGAACTATTTACATGCCTACATGCAAAAACAATAATTATAACTTATGAAACTTTCTCAGTATGAAGATAAAGAGAATGTGTGTGTATGTACACACACACCTACATAATATATATGTATACATATATGTTTATATATGATGGTATATATGTGTATGAATACATATGTGAGTGTGTGTATATATGTGTACAGGTATACATAGAGGACACAGGATCAATTGAATAGAAAGGGATGATATTTAAAAGGTGAAACTGAGATGTTAGAGGAATATAATGAGGGGAGATGGGGAGAAACAGAAGGGGGTGTATTATCTAGAAGAGCAAGGGATAACTGTTACAATGGAGGGGAAGAACAGGGAGGCAAAAGGGAAGGGGTCAAACTTATTATCACTAAATTTGGCTTTGGGAGGGAATGACATACACTCTGAATTGGGTACAGGAGAGTAGGGGGCAAGGGGGATGAGAAGAGGGATGATGGAGGGGAAGGCAGGTTCAGGGGGAGGGTAGTTAGAAGCACACACTTTTGTAAAGGGACAGGGACAAAGCAGAGAACAGAACAAGTGAGGGGGGTAGGATGAAGGGAAATACAGTCAGTCTTTGGAAATGTTTTTTGTAACTACACATGTACAACCTAAACTGAATTGCTTATCTTCCCAGTAATGGTGGGAGAAAAGGGAGGAAGGGAAAGAATCTGGAATTTAAAGTTTTAAAATCAAATGTTTTTTAAAAATTTTTTTTATTATTATTATTTACATGCAACCGGGAAGTAAGATACACAGGCATTGGGGTATAGAGATCCATCTTGCCCTACCAGAAAGTCAGAAGGGATATGTGGGAAGATACAGGAGAGAGCAGATTGGGGGAAGGGGTACTCAGTGGGATCACTGTTTTGGGGTAGTGGGTAGGGGAAAGACGGGGAGAAAATTTGTAACTCAAAATCTTGTGGAAATGAATGAGGTAAACTAAAAATAAACACAAAAGGTAATAAAAAATAAATAGATATTTAAAAAGATTTTCAAAATTTCAAAACATTTCCCTATTAGCTATTTTTAGATTAAATTATGTGTCTTTTAAAGTACTTATTTTTACCTGTCAGAGATAAATGAAAGGTAGTTCCTTACTGGTTAGTATAAGATAATATTCAAATAATATTAATAGATTATTTTAATAACCAAAAGTGGTAGCAATTTAAAATGCCAATGTGTAAAATCAAGTTAGTAGTACTGGTAATACCAAATACTAAACCAAAAGGATATTAAGTTTTTTTTTTAAAGGAAATTAAATTGGTTCACCAAGAAATGCCTGTCACAGACTAGAGAACATAACATTAGCATCAATTTAAGGCAGAAGTGACATACTTTGATTATAAGAGTATTCCGTAATAATATTTGAGGTTTAACATAGTCTAATGGACTTTGAGTGTGGCATACTTAGAAATTCTGCCTCAAACATTTACTGGTATTTCAACCCAAAAAAGTCATTTAACCTTTCTGAGATCAGGGTGAACACTGACTGGGAGTAGAGGACCACAGTTCAAATTCCACCTCTGATGCTTATGATTTATGGGACCTGGGGAGAATTAACTTCTCAAGGTCTTGGGCTTATCATCTGTTAAAAAAAAAAAGCATAACAGACAGGTATGTTTTGCTTTCTTATTCCTAAGAGATGAGAAGTAATATAAAAACCATTCTAGAATGTATTTTTAATCTCTTTGCAAGTAGTACACTAAATTTAAAGTTCTCCAAAGAACTTCAACATGATTCCTTTCACATCTTATCCAAAAAAATAACAGAATCTTAATGCAGTAAGGCTCAATCTGCTACCAGTTCATCGTGGATGTAATCCACACATGCTATGACTAAAGATGTAATGAATACTGCTTCCTTATTTTCGTATTGACCACAGAGTATTCCAACAAACTGAAAGCTTGCTGACTTGGACTTTAAGGAAAGTAGAAATATAACCTTCCACCAAAGGAAAGCAAATCATATTCTCTAATAAGAAGCATTTCTAGTGTCTGAATACAACTTCTTGATTCTAGTCATAGACTATTTAAAAGACCATTTAGTAACTTATCAAATTACTTTCATGCCTAAATTCCCTTTTTAAAAGATAAGGAAATGGTATATAAATCAAGGAAAAGTAGATTCTACGGTACTAAACTGAGGATAATCTATTTTTATACTCAACATTTTTTTGGTCACATTAACTGAAGAGTTCTCTTGCATAAATAACCTCTGTTTTCCTTTTCTTTTAAAACGAAATTGGATTTTTATTATGAACATAATTGTCAACAAACGACAATAAAGATTGTAAAGGAATCTGTGAACTCTTACATGCAGTTTTCTTTAAAAGTGTGAAATGAATTTAACAAGGTAGTGATTCCTACTTTTCCATTCATCCTGCCAATATTACAAATATAATTACAACTAGCTAGCTACTCTAAATTTCAATTCTTGAAGAAATTAATATGATACTAAAAATATCTGAAGATTTGGGGATGTTAAATATGAAAATAATTTTCTTAACAAACAGATAAAAATACAGACAGGATATGATCAAATTTAACTCACAGATATAAATATGTAGTTATAGATACATGTGTTTGGATAGATAGCTAGAGATAGTTTAAGTTACCTTATGGTTACCTTAAGAACATACTATTTTTATACCTTGATGCAATGAACTTTGATTAATTGGAGCCGAATTAGAGAGAGAACCCTCAGTTGACCAGAATTTTTCTCTACTATGAGAAAAAAAAGCTGATTACAAGAAAACAAATTCTGAATAAGGATATAATAAAAAGAAACAACTTCCAGGATATATCTTAGGATGCGCATACATTCAATCCCATTTTCTACATATAAACTATTATGCTACATCAAAATAATGTATCACTACAATATTAATTGATATTTAGAATGACAATCTTGAGGTAGTGCAAGAGCCTCTTATCATCAAAGAAAGAGTAAATTATTTTTGTTGTACTGAATTCAGACAATAAAGCATACTTCTGGGTTTTGAAAATATTTCCAACAAATGTTGAAAAAAAGATTTTTCAGCTGAATCCATGTTAAATAATAATTTAAATTAGAACATTTCATTGCTCAAGCATTCTATTTAATCAAGGTTTTACTATACGCCAAAAGATTACTGAAATTCAATCAGTTATCTCCCTTGATCATTTTGGTTCCTGCAAGGAATATGTAGAAAAACCAAAAACTTACTCAAATTTGCAGTCATGGATTCTAGATCTGCTAACAATACTGGAATCTGTTGGAGCTGTTCTTGTAATTCTATTAAACTTGTCCTCTTTTTCTCCCAGTGTACTGAAAGCATCACCACTTCAGTATCCACTCGCTGCAATATATAAGAGACATAGCATATCACAGATTTTAACTATTAAAAAACAATAGTTTCCACAGATAAGGTTTTGTCCATGTCACTGTCTTTACACTAACTAAAGTTGACAACATCCTGCTCAGAAAGAAACTAATGTAATTCTCTTTTGTTGAAGTGATCATTCTTAATAGGCAGTGCAGGAAACCTCAAATTACTGCTTATTCCAAAGAAGCTCAATCAAGAGAAGAGAAATATAAGGGGTGGACCTAGGAACTGCTCCAAATGTACCCTACCTCAAGCAAACCATATATTTGAACAACCAAGTTTATCCTCTCTCCAAAAGGTTTTATTTTCTTAAACAGTGAACTGCTAAATAAAGTTGGCAAAGTTGCAGTATAATAAAACAGACCCACATAAATCCTCAGCATGTCTATATATTTCTAACGAAATGAAACAGCAAGAGACAGAAAGAGAAATTCCACTTAAAGTTACTGTAGACATTATAAAATATTTGGGAATCTACCTGCCAAAACAAACCCAGGACCTATATGAACACAATTACAAAACACTTTTCACACAAATAAAGTCAGATCTAAATAACTGGAAAAACGTCAGTTGTCCATGGCTAGGTTGAGCTAATATAATGAAAATTACAATTTTACCTAAATTAATTTACATATTTACTGCCATACCAACCAAGCTACCAAAAATTATTTTATAGAGTTATGAAAAAATAGTAACAAAATTCATTTGGAAGAACAAAAAGTCCAGAATATCAAGAGAATTAATGAAAAAGAAAATGCTAGGGAAGGTAGCCTAGCCGTTTCAGATTTTACTCTGTATTGTAAAGCAATAGTCATCAAAACTACTTGCTACTGGCTGAGGAGTAGAATACTGGATCAGTGGAAGAGATTAGGTGCATGACACATTACTATAGTAATCTACTGTTTGATAAATCCAAAGACCCCAACTTTTGGGATAAGTACTCATTACTTGACAAAAACTGCTGGGAGAATTCGAAAATAGTATGGCAGAAACTGGGCACAGACCAGTATCTTACACAGTATACCAAAATAAAGTCTAAATGGGTTCACAATCTAGAAATAAAGGCTGATACTATAAGCAATCTGGGAGAGCAAGGAATAGTTTACTTGTCAGATTTATGTAGAAAGGAAGATTTTTATCATCAAACAAAAGTTAAAGAGCATTATGAAATGCAAAAATGTATAATTTACATTAAATTGGAAAGTTTCTGTACAAATAAAGCCAATGTAACCAAGATTAAGAGGGAAGTAGAAAATTGGGAAAGAATTTTTACAACTAGTATCTCTGATAAAGGGCTCATTTCTAAAATATACAGAGAACAGTCAAATCTATAGGAATGCAAGTCATTTCCCAATTGATAATTGGTTAAAAGATGTGAATAGGCAGTTTTCAGAGGAAGACATTAAAGCTATCTATAAGTATATGAAAAAAATGATCTAAATCATTATTGATTAGAGAAATGCAAGTCAAAACAACTCTGAGGTACCATATCTCACCAGTCAGATTGGCTAAGATGACAAAAGATGAAAATGATAAATGCTGGAGAGGATGTAGAGAAATTGGAACACTAATGCATTGTCGGTGGCACTGTGAATGGATTCAATCATTCTGGAGAGCAATCTGGAACTATGCCCAAAGGGCTATAAATAAGTGCATACCCTTTGACCCAGCAATACCACTTCTGGGCTGTATCCCAAAGAGATCACAGAAGTAGGAAAAGGACCCATATGTACAAAAATATTTATAGCAGCTCTGTGTTAGCAAAGAATTGGAAATCAAAGGGATGCCCATCAATTGGGGAATGGCCAAACAAGTTGTGGTATATGAATGTAATGGAATACTATTGTGCTATAAGAAATGAGGAGCAGAAGGACTTCATAATAAGAGAGACTTATATAAACTGATGCTGAGTGAGGAGAGCAGAACCAGGAGAACTTTGTACACAATTACAGACACATTGTATGTGTGATGACTAGCTATGATAGACTGGGCTCCTCTCAGCAATGCAAGGTTATAAGACAATTCCAGAAGACTTATAATGGAAAGAGATATCCACATCGAGACAAAGAATTACAGTCTGAATGCAGATTGAAGTAAACTACATGCTCTCTTTTTTTTTTGTTTAGTTCTGTTTCTTCTTTCTCACTGTTCACTCCATTGGTTATAATCCTTCTTTATAACTTGACTAATGTTTAATGTGAAAGTATTTGTAGACCCTATGCATGCCGCCATGGTAGGGGTGGGGGAGGCGGGGAGAAGGAGGAGGAGAAAATTTGAAACTCAAAGGGTTGTAGAACTGAATGCTGTAAATTAAAAGTAAATAAATTAAGAAAACAAAAAAAAGAAAACACTGGCAACAACAACAAAAACAAAAAACACAGTGAACTGCTCCCCTAGTTCATTTAGAAAGTGGATCAATTTGTAAAACTATCTTTTACACACTACTTTTTGGAAACATGTTTACCACATGCAAATAAACCTGAAAAAGGCTTAAACTGCCATATTCCAAAGACATGTTGGAATGTCTTATCCTAGGAAGTTTCTTAACTCACACTGATATTTTCTGATGAGCTGATAAGGTTCCAGACTTTTTGCATGGGTACCAGATTCTGCTTTAGCATAGTAAGATTCTGTTTAAGCATAACAAGTTCATGAATTTAGAGCTGGAAAGGACCTTAGAAATGATCCATGCTTCATTTTGCAGATACAGAAATATGGTATGAAAGATGTTGAGTGAATAGCTCGAGATCACAGAGATATTCAGCAGCAGAGCTGAGTTTGAACCCAAGTCCTCTAACACCAAATCTAATCCTCTTTCTACTGTAATCACAATGCCTCTTCTTTAGGCTGCTAAGGCCTTAGAATAAAGCTGGATAATCATTTAAGGAGCATAATCTCTTAGATGAACAATTTTTTTCTAAGTAGTTTATTGTGTTTTTATCAACTAAAATCTACCTTTTCACTTTCCCATTCTCTCCTCTGCCCTGGCAATCATCACCACCAATTGAGAACAGAAGAAAGACAAAACTCATTATAAATATGTATAGTCAATCAGAACAATTTTCTACATTGACCACGTCCAAAAAAGATCTGTCTCATTCTGAGTCCTTCACCTCTGTGATGGATAGCTTGTTTCATCATTAGTCCTCTGAAATCAAAGGGGTAATGACACTGATAAAGAGTTCAGCACAATAATATTCCATTATATTTATATACATAATTTGTATATTAATTCCTCAATTTGTAGGTAGCCCCTCAGATTCTCATTATTTGTCACCTCAAAAAAGCTATAAATATTTTGATTATTAAATACTGAGTTTGTTGTATTTAGGAATAATCATTCCCTTAATGTAACCTCCCTCAAATTCTCCCTTCTCCCCTTTCCCTCCTATTTCCCTGTGGAATGAAATGTATTACCATACCAAACTGTGTTTCTGTTCTTCCTTTTTTTCACCAGTTCAAATGAGAGTGTCAACAGCTCCCTACCCCACCCCCACCTTGTTTGTGTAGATATCAATCTGTACAATGTGATAATGCAAGATAATTTTCCTTAAATTTCCTTTCCCTGATTCCCTTCCCCTTTCCCCACCTTCTAGAACATCCTTCTTTCCCTCTCTTTCCATTCATTTCTCAAGATCATCAAGAAACAACAGAACTGCTCCAGGACTTGTCTAACTGAACTTCCTCTATGACCCCTGCTGATGATGGGATTTAGGATGAACACATGTAGCATCTCTCCATAGTAGAATCACCATTTCATTCTTGTTTGTTCCCTTATAATTGCTCATTCACATTTATTTTTTTTATGTTTCTCTTTGCTCCTGTGTTTGCACTTCAAAGTTTTCATGCAGCTCTGGTCTTTTCCTCAGGAATTCTTGGAAGTCCTTTATTTCATTTAAGATACATTTTTCCTCCTGTAGGATTATAAATCAATTTTGCTGGGTAAATTATTCTTTGTTGTAAGCCTATAACCATTGCCTTATGAAATATCATATTCCAAGCTCTCAATTCTAAATCTTGTCTGATCCACAGGTGGGTCCTTGGTACTTGAATTCTTACTTTCTAACTAACAGCAATATTTTTTTCCTTGACCTTGAAGATTTTCACTATAATGTTCTTAAAAGTTTTCATTTTATGGCTTTGTACTAGAGGTTACTGGTGGATTCTTCCATTTCCATTTTCAGTCTGATTCTAAGCAATCTTTGTAGGTTTGTTTTTTTTTTTTTAGTTTTTTGAAAAATTATGTGTGGGTTTATTTTTTGTCATGACTTTCAAACAGCCTGGTGATTGTTAAATTATCTCTTCTCAATATGTTTTCCAGGTCAGTTATTTTTGCTATGAGATATCTTAATTTACTTTTATTTCTCAGTCTTTGGACTTGTTTTACTATATCTTGTTATCTCTTGAAACTATTGGCTTTTATTTGATCTATTCTCATTTTCAGGAAGTTTGTTGCCTCTATCAGTCAACTAACATTTATTAATCACCTACTTTATGCCAGTGTTGGGCCTCTGTGCTAAGTGATAAGGCAGTTGTTCTCAACTTTCCTGATGCCGTGACCCTTTAATATAGTTCCTCATGTTGTGGTGACCCCCAATCATAAAAACCTTTATTTTCATTGCTACTTCATACTTGTAATTTTGCTACTGCTATGAATCATAATGTAAATATCTGATATGCAGGATGTATTTAAATTGAACATAACCCACAGGTTGAGAACTGCTGTGATAAGGAAAGTTCTATACCTCTTGTGCCAAGCTAATTCCCTTTTCAATTCTTTCTTCCATAGCTCCCATTTCTTTTTGCCTTTTTTCTTCTAGTGTTCCCATTTCACATTCAAAAATATACTAAACTCTTTAAAAAAATTTTTTTTTGCTTCTCCTCTTTTAGGAATTTTAGTTTAACTTGTATCTAAGCTGCATTTTTCTCTGGAGCTTTTCTTGTAGACATTTGGGAGTCATTTTTTTCTTCTAGCTTTATATTGAGTATCCTCCGTCACAAAAATAGACTTTTATGGTGAGATTTTTTTGTTATTGTTCATTCTTCTAGTCCCAGGGTCATACTCTTCACACTTCTAAAAAGAATATCTGGGCTGATCCTGCTGCTATTTTCTTGAAGTATTGAAGTTAGTATTACTTGAGTATCTAAGCACAGCTCAGCATGGGGACCTGAAATTTTCACTGCTCCTGAAGTGATCTGATCCAGGGTAAAGTCTGGTAATTTCCTTGTGTTCTGAGCTAAGCTCTTGAGCTGGGTTTGGGTCTAAGCAACACACCTATGGTATTGACCACTAAATTAATACTGGACACTCTGCTATTCAGAGTGACAGAACTGCAGGTTCCCCTAAAGCTTGGGATTCCTTCCTTTGTTATTACACTTTAATCTTCAGCATTGATTGGAAGGTAGAATGGAGGACCCCTCTCCCCAAGTCTTCTGTACTCCCTGTGTCAGATTTACACAATAACTGCTTGCTTCTGAAGTTGCTCCTCATTCAGTACTCAGTTTAAGATCTGTGACCACTCCTATCCTATAACACTATCCCTAGGTGTAGGTCCTTGTCTCAGTCTTCCCTGGATCTGTGACACAGAACTGGGTAGTGAGTAACAGGTCTTGCAGCTGAGAACTATTCTTGCACCCTGAACAGGTTAAGGCTTCTCTGTGCTAGATTTGGAACCTCTTTTTGTTGTGGTGCATAGCCTCCCCTCTGCTGGCATGCTCTTCAAGGCTGCTTCCTGGCCAGACACTATCTCCAGTGTTTGTAAATGGTGTCTCATCTTTCTCTCTATGAGGACATATGCTGGAAAAATGACTTCATTGATTTTTTTTCTAAGATTTCCAGATCAAGACTCGGTCTAGCACATTTTCCAGATCTCTGTGTAGCTGTGGTGGGGAGTTCACCTGTATTTCTTCCTAACACTTTTTAGTTTAATTCTAAATAAATGTAATCTTGACATAGCATTTGGAACAATTACAAAAGAGCAATGTTACATACAAATTAAAACATGATTTGTTAAAACAGACTGACATATTTCTAGAAATCTCTACTAAACATCCATTTTCAAAAGGATGAAATTCTTAAATGCTAAAAAATTTGAGAGTAGTGTCCAATTGTGAAACAAATATTCTATTTCTGTAAAATAAAGATTAGCCCAGACATGTATCATCATCACCAAAAGTCTCCTTTAGCTCTAAAATTCTATGATTCTGGTGGAACCACCACCTTCAGTTATAATACATTGAATTCTCCTGAGATAATTAAAATAACAGCAATAAGTCACAAAGAACACTTTAATTTGGGTATGGGCTATGATATTTTCAAAAAGTAATTTAAGCAGTGCTTTGGCAATTTTGATTAGATATGGACATAAAACATCCTTCTCTTCACATATAACTTAATTTGAAATTTTAATGCTTTAGACATTATAAGTACATCAACAACATATGCAATTTAAAGATAATATATTTTATCACTAATATTTATCATCATTTCTCACCATGAATATCTATGAGGAAATCAAATAGAAAGTTGCAACTAAATTTAAACTCACTAATTTGGACTGTGGAGATGAGCAGTCTATATTTTCAAGAATATTAATTAGGCTAACAAAGACACTAAGTACAGAATCTTAGAAAATGACTCTAAAGAATCATTTGTAATTAAGTGCATCATATGTAAATGTTTCTAAACTGCTTGAAAATTGTATTTTTTCAAGTCAGTCAGACAAGATCCTTTTGTTTACACTGTTCACTTTCTATTCACTTGAAAACACTTTTGTAAAAAGCAAGCAAAGATAAACTTGTGTCCAAATCAAAATAAATTCTAAATTGGTAGGTCCAAATCAATGACAATTATTAAGTTTACACATAATACTGGTCCTATGAACCAGACTATCACAGATACCATATCTAGATAAGCCAAATACTTTCCTGGAACCTTGAGGAACAAATAAAAAAATCTTTAAGACACAAGGAATAGTCTACGTCCCACAGAGACTTTGGAGATTGTGAAAATGAACTTCATTCAGACAGGTTTATAATAATTAATTAAATTCCATTTCAGAAATTCTATGTAAGTGAAAGCATTCTGCATTTAAGTTCATCACTTATAGGCTAAAAAACACAGAACAAATAATTCTCTACCTCTCCAGCACTTGCACATTCCTTTGCTCTTTTATGAAGGGCAGCCCATGTATCTTCATATCTAAGAAGAAAAGAATTATTATTTAAGATACATGTGTATTTTTAAAAGCTTGAAAAAGTGATACATAATTGCATAAATGCCTTGACCAACTATGCAGAGATCTAAATTAGCAGCATCTTACTCAGGGTAGATGTACACTCTCTGAAAGTAGCAGGGAGCTAAAGAATTTTTGCACATATTTGAAATGGAAGATAATACCAACCTGGATAATGCAGACAGAATATATTCAGATGTACAGATTTAAGGCAAAGTACAAAGTTGTCAATTATCACTTAATCTCAGCTAGTCTAAGGAAACTTTTTTTTTTTTTGCTTTTTTTGGAGGGCAGTTGGGATTAAGTGACTTGTCCAAGGTCACACGGCTAGTTTTTGTGTTAAGTGTCTGAGGCCGGATTTGAACTCAGGTACTCCTGACTCCAGGGCCGGTGCTCTACTCACTGCGCCACCTAGCCACCCTAGTCTAAGGAAACTTTAACAGAGTTTAGAGAACTTTGAGGTAATTTATAATCTGGATAGTTAATTACATTGCATAACTTTAAGGCAACTAGTGATAGAGTTCTTAGAGCACCAGACTTGTGAGTCAGTATAACCTAAATTTGAATCTCCCTCATGTACTTACCAACTATATGACCCTGGGTATTTAATTTCTATCTGCCTCAATTTCCTCATCTGTAAAATACAGAAATAATGACAGCAACTACTTCACAGGGTTACTGTGAGGATCAAATAAAATAAGAAGTGTAAAATATCTTGCAAATCTCCAAGTGCTAAATAAATGCTATGATTATTATTAATATTATTGGTATTAGTAAAAGAGACTGCAGCTACATGAATCTCCAAATCCCAATACAAAACTCTAGACACTTAATAAGTATTTGTTGACTATACTTATCCAATTAAAATTGAAATTAAAACTCTAGATTTTACTTTGGTATACCAGACTGTGGGTACATCTTAAAGGAGAACCAAGTGTTATAACTCTTTCAGGCAATGTCATAATGGTAGAACAGAATCCTCATTTGTAAGGAGTCTATAGTACATCTCCACGTGGCTATTCCACTGGTATCTGATTCCCAAAATATTCCAAAACCTTTCTCCCAAAACTTGCTCCTCTTTCTGACTTTGCTATCTCTGTAACTGGCATCAAAATTTATGTTATTCTTAACTCTTCCATCTCCTTAACTTCCCACATCCAGCTGCTAAGTCACCTCAATTATCTCTCTTACCTAGGTCCTTCCTTCTTTTTCCACTCACTTTCTCATTGCATGAGTCTTCATTACTATCTGCCCAGACCGTTAAAAAAAAAAAACACAACAAAAGGCTCTTAACCAGTCTTCTTACCTCTACTCTCTACCTTGTCTAAACCATGTCATACAAATGTGAGATTAATCTTCTATATACACATATAATTAGCTGGAAGAGATTTTTTTTAAGGTCATCTAATCCAACTCCCTCACCTCACAAAGAAGTTAAGCGACTTGTTAAAAGTCACATATAATAAGTACAACAGTCAGGTCTTGAGGTCAGGTCCTCTGAATCAAAATCCAGCATTCTTTTCACTGAACTAGGCTGTAGTTATGTTATTCCTCTGCTCAAAATCCTTCAATTGCTCCCTATTTTCTACATCTTCATCATCACTATGAGGTCCTTTGAGTTTTATAATCTCAAGGCCTTTCCTCTGCCTTTTACCATACCTTAAAAGGGTTATTCTTTTGAATGAAAGAAAACTCTTTCTCTTCTAGTTCCCTCCCTGCCCCCAACTCTGCTACTACTAATGAGCATAAAACTTTAGTTTTCAAATTGCTTTACATGCATTATCTCACTGGAGCCTCAGGACAACACAGATAGCTTCAACCTCCTTTTAGCTCCATCTTGTAGATGAGCAAACTAAGGCCCACAGAGAGTAGCACATAGTCACACAGCTATTAAGTGACAAAGGCAGAATTTGAGCCCAGGTCTTCCTAACTTCAAGTCCAGCACTCTTTCTACTATACCATACCACTTTGCAAGCAGCTTCTGAAGTTACTGCAGGAGAGGCTACCAGTTCAAAACACGGAAACAAAGTCAGAAAAAAATGTCACCTTTTGAAATTAAAGGCCAAATAATATCAGCATAAAATGGATGAGGTTAGCCTGCTATAGTAGTATCCCACCCTGAGAGGTTCATGTAAAATATGCTGCTGCTAAGATTTTAGTGTCTCCTAAATCTAGCAAGGGACTAGGATGACTCCCAAGTTTCCATAAAAAGACTATGATAAACTGTGATCTAATTAATTGTAACATGTTCAAGATAATTTGTCAAAACAGAAGGATAGCAGTCTGCATGGAGTCTTGAAAGAGGCAAGCTGAAGAGCAAGAATTTTTGAGTGTCTCAAGCTCTGTGATCCACTGTGAACAAATGCTCACAATTTTTAAGCATTTTTTTTCTAGAGTGGAAAACAGCAATTAATTTACTCTAGCATTACAATGCCTTAAGATGATCTTGATTCTCTGACTCAAAAATCTATAAAGCAACCTTCTGAAGCTAAAATTTCCTTCCAAATAAACTTAAATCAGAATCAAGCACCTCAAATAGAGGTCCAATGCCAACTCTCAAGTAGCTCTTTTTTTTTTTTTTTTTTGCTTTTTAGACAGGGGAAAGGAGGGCAATTGGGGTTAAGTGACTTGCCCAGGATCACATAGCTAATTTTTGTGTTAAGTGTCTGAGGTCACATTTGAACTCAGGTCCTCCTGACTCCAAGGCTGCTGCTCTATTCACTGCCACCTAGCGATGCTGCAGGTAACTCTTATAATAAACTTATAAACAAGAATTCTCAGTTACAAATCAGCTTCTTCTGAGGATCTTTAGCTTTCTCCTAAAGTCTGATCATTTCTGGGGGACCTAAAAGAATCAAGTTTCTGAATACGCAAGGTTGAGGATCACACCCTTGTGGGAAACAGAGTGAGAGAAGTGAAAACTTCTCAGGCTATACTCTAAAATCTAGTAAGGCTTTTCATGGGAAACAGGCCCAAGTTTCCCTTCCCTGGAAATCACATGATTTACAAGGACTCAAAATTCAGAGCAGTAGGGAATCATCCCTCTCCTCAGTGACATCTCAGCATGAGGTACGTCAAATAAGGGCAGAAGTGCTTTCTCAAACGTACATTGGGTGGTCTACTGTTTCCTTGTTCCAGAGGTAGACTGCTGCACTAAGATTGTGCACCTTGACTTCCAGCCAATGGAAGAAAAGGGTCACCAGGGGTATGGGGGGAGAATTCTGCATAGGGCTTTATAACTTCACCATTTCCTTTTGTAAATTACTTCTCCTCCCTGACCATTTGTCAGGAGGGTAGCCCTTTCGAGATGGTAATAAACCATTCTTTTCTGCTTCCTACCTTGAGAAACCTTCGAGTATTATTTGGGTAAGGATTTCTGTTGCACACAGCTTTTGGGGTGCACATACAAAGGAAAGAATTCTGTTTCCACAGGATTAAAGCTCCTCTCAGCTTTGTGTGATGGCAGAATGTAAATCAGAGGTGACTGGTTCTAATCAGAGCAGAACCAGGCTTCTGATAAAAGATCAGAAGCTTGTACATGCTTAACACACTGCTTGGGGGGAACCTACCAGGAAAAAGAACATGAAGGAGGAGGTTCAGGAGGTCACATCTAGCCAATGGAGAGAAAGAAGGAAAATTCAAATTGGGGACAGCACAAAAAGGCTAGCTTTTGGCATACTCTCCATTTAGGGGGTACCCATTCACTAGGAATGTAGAATAAATGTAATGAGAACTTGCCTGGCTTCACACCGAGAATTATTGTTTGTTTAGAGTCACACCCTTGACACACGATTGTGCCCCAAAAGTAAAGATATTCCCATGAGGTGCTGCCTGAGCAGAAAACCAATGTCTCTAACACCATCTTTTAAGTGAAAAGGTTTAAACTATGACATTTATATCTAAGTTCACATCTCTTAACTCTGAGCTTTAGTCCTGAATTTTTATTTACTTCTTTCTCTGGAAGTCTTGCACAAGTAGAGAGATTAAGTTTACAAAAGAACAGCACACCTTTCTCATAATGTTGAGAACTTTTAAGGATTAAGGGAAGGGAGTTGATGGAACTCCTTTCACAAGGCCTAAATCTTAGGATCAGAGGACTTAGTAGGTATCCAATTCAGCTAATAAGCACTGAGGCTAAGGCTGTGGCCTAGGCCTAAAAGAGAGAGAGGAACATTGGAAACACTACAGAGAACCGAAAGAGAAGTTAGAATAGGGTAGCACCTGCAAAGTGAACTGCTTGTTTCTGAGCTTTCCTCACTCGCTTCCTTTTCCAGGCTGTTGAAGCTGATCCTCTCCATCTTCACCTTTACTCATCTGTAAAAGCCAACCTCACTCACCAAGTGATGCCTCTAGTCAATAACAACCTTTTATCTGCATATGGACGAAATAACTTTTTTTTGGTCCATGTCCAATATGCTCATCTCATGTTATTTCATATGGCAATGATAAGTATGTCACATCCCCCTCTGCTAGACTAGAAGCACTATGAGTGCTTTAGCTGAGTTTTACATTTCCTTCAATCCTGTACAGTAACCTATATACAACAGGGCCTTAATAAAAATTTGTTGAACTAAATCAGCCCAAACTTAGCAAGTCTAAAATCAAACTTCTTTCCCCCTAACCAGCTCTTCCTTGAGTTAAATCTGTTCCTCTCAATAAGACCATTATTATACCAGGTCCAAAAATCTGGAGTCCTCTTCTCCCACATCCAGTTAATTTCTCATGAATGGGAAAGGAGAAGTAGATACAAAAATTATAAGGCTAAGGGTGAGTGGATAAGAAAGTAATTTTCAAACCACTTTTTAAAGTATGGCCATAATATGTACACACATAAACTTGAGACAAAGTAATAATCATGGCATAAAAATTAAGATAAGAATATAACCACACTAACATCATGAAGACATTATAATGTGAAGTCTTGAACAGTCTTTTATTCAAAAACTTATTTCTTTTTTTTCTGCTTTTTTCGGAGGGCAATTGGGGTTAAGTGACTTGCCCAAGGTCACACGGCTAGGTTTTGTGTTAAGTATCGGAGGTCATATTTGAACTCAGGTCCTACTGACTCCAGGGCTGATGCTCTATTCCCTGCACCACCTAGTCACCCCCAAAGCCTATTTCTGTTGAAATCAAAAGTTTATATCAGTTACCAATTAACCAGAAATTAATTTAACTAATGAACCTGTGTCTCTGGCTTTCTGGTTTACCTCTTTATGGTTCACAAATGGAAGTGATGTCAGTTGGGGCAGGAGATTTTAGTAACATTGCCTGCTCACTAGATCTGTTTCTAAGACTGGGGAAATGTGTTGGAGTATCACCAGCAAGAAGGAAGGAAATACATATGACCTCTCCCAACAAGAACTAATTATGAAGACAGTGAGAACAATTTGTAAAATATACATTTCGTGGTCATTGCTCATGGTATTAATTTTCCAAGGGTCCAACAGGAAATATTACCTGAACTATAAAGAATGAAGATATCTGTTGGGGATAAGTTGTAAGGCTAGGTAGAAGAAAGGGGTCTGTTGGAAAGTTATTCTTAAAAACAAACAAATTTTTTGTAGGTAATTTGTACATATCAAAGTTTCAATATAAGTTAATTCAGTTTTTAAAAAAATACCTTTACTGGTTATTTTCAATTTCTAGATCATAGGATCGATCTGGAGCTAAAAAGAATCTTGGAAATCTTCTAGTATAACTCCTTCATTTGACTGATGAGAAAACAGCTTCAGAAAGTCTGACTTGATGAAGGCCATACAAGTAAAAAGTAGAAGTGGGATGTGAACCTAGGTTTTCTTACTTCATATCAAGTGTTCTTTCCACTGCAGCAGGCTATCTCTGATTTGATGAGCAACATAAAAGACATCACAGCCAAGTATCACTGGAAGGCGAGCCAGTCATATGTCAAGAGTGACTGAAAAGATGCATTGTGGTTGAGCTGTGAATTGGTACAACCAGCATGAAAAGCAATTTGGAATTAGGCAAAGTGACTAAAACGTCCACTATCTTTGACTCTGAGATTCCACTGCTAGGCATATACTCCAAGGAGGTCACTGACAAAAAATTTTGTTTAAAAAAAGATTCCAACCAAACTAAAATATTTATAGCAGCAAAAAGCTGGAAACAAAAGTGATACTCATTGATTAGGGAATAAGTAAAAAAAACAAACAATAAAATG
This sequence comes from Pseudocheirus occidentalis, assembly GCA_028646575.1. Lineage (NCBI taxonomy): Eukaryota > Metazoa > Chordata > Mammalia > Diprotodontia > Pseudocheiridae > Pseudocheirus > Pseudocheirus occidentalis. The sequence continues at coordinate 25,515 of JAQQSW010000356.1, read as the reverse complement.
TGGTACATTAATGTAATGGAATATTACTATGGTATAAGAAAAAAAAACAATAGAGAGAAATGTGGGTAGATTTACATAAACTGATGAAAGGGAAGTAGAGCCAGAAAAACAATATACACAATAACTAGAACAACATCTACAAAACAACAGAAACTGAATATTAAGAGAGCATACAAAAATATATTTGGTCCCAAATAAGAACTATGAGAATGCACCTGTACCTTTGCAGAGATTGGGGAGGAGTCCACAGATGTGGAACATTGCATATAAAAACAGGTTTTATTCCCCCAATATTGTTGGCTTTGCTTAATTTTTTTTTTACTCCCTCATTCAAAAAATAAAATTCTTTGTGACAAGGATGATTCTCTATGAAGATAGAGAAAAAGGAGGAAATCTATGGAATATAAGAACAAAAGATATCAGTACAATGTCATGGGCTGCTCAGTGTCCAGCACTAAGCATGATCAGAGATGTGAATAAGAAATGCCCAGGCCATGTGGGTAGTTCAAGGAAGAACCATGAACTCCCTCTAATGATTCTCTGAACAAGGTTTTAAAGATCCAAAAGACAAAAATTCAAGTGTTCTCATCAATAAGCTTAGTTTGTCACATCCCAGATTATTATCATTATCATAGTCTTATCATTATAATAGTCACATCCTGGAAGCAGCTCAGATAAGATCAGACTTTATAATTCTAGGTGCCAAAAAGTCTCGGAAAAGCCAGAAAGTCTTTGGGAAGTCAGTTAGTCTTTTTTCAAATGCAATACACATCTCTGAGAGCTGGCTTCAAAGCCTGGGGCCAAAACCACAGTCTCAAAGACATCTACATAGAAATTGATGGATATCTGTCCCCCACGTATTTTGGCTCTCTACAGTACAAATACATTATTAAAAAAGAGTGAGTGATAGTGCAAATATTTTACTGGAATCCACTGATGATTAAAAGAACCAGGGTAAGCCTTCTAACAAACTGGGTAGAACTTCCTTGAAAGATTTATGGAAATGTATATATAAGAACTGTGTAAGATGAGAAGACCAGATTGGGCTGTAATCTGCACTACAGGAGAGTGCCAACATTGATGAAATCATGTGATTCCAAGTACTGATCAGCTATGTAGTATTCAATGTCTCTAAGGGAAAAAATATAGGAAATTTGGGTTCTTAATATATTAAAAATTGACATTTGAGGATTGTTGTAGTACAGTAACTAGGTAACAAGTATAAGTTGTCAAATGTAAGGAAAAACGTACTAAGAATTAGACTTGTCCAAAAGTAAAATGTGGTACCTAAGAAGGTAGTGATTTCCCCTTCTGTTTGTTGTCAAGTCAAGGCTGGAATACCACTTGTCAGGTATTTTTTCCTTTTTTTCACATACAGACTAGACAGGATTCTTTCTAACTCTGAAGTTCTGTGATTCTGTACTCTTGCATCTTGGCACATAATAGGCTCTTTTTTTTTTTTTTTTGCTTTTTGGAGGGCAGTTGGGGTTAAGTGACTTGCCCAAGGTCACACGGCTAGTTTTTTGTGTTAAGTGTCTGAGGCTGGATTTGAACTCAGGTACTCCTGACTCCAGGGCCGGTGCTCTATTCACTGCGCCACCTAGCCACCCCCATAATAGGCTCTTAATGTTTGGTGACCTGACTCTTGAATATTTAAAAATTTTGCTTTTAAGCACCAAGACTTCTTACTGTAATTATTTTATAGGATTATCTTTGAAACCTCCTACTCAATACAACAAATATAAAAATAAATTCTTTACACCAGAGAAGAAAAATCTCTAGCCCTTAAAAAACACAAAAATAGATCTAATATAATATCTAAAGAGAGAAATTTATATGTAAGTATAGGTGTTAGCAGGAAAATAAATACAAATTATAAACAAAATACAAGATAACCTTTTCCTATTTGTTTCCTAGATTTTTTCCATAACAGGTTAGTTCTGTCATTGAATCACTTCTAAGAACAAACACATTTTGTTATCCAGTGTACAAAAGATTTCAACAGAAAAAGGTAGAAGAGGATGTACATGGAAAACATTAAGTCTCATTGCAAGAGCTATACCTTTTGAGAAATAATAAAAGTAGATTTTTTTTTGCTACAATAAGAAAACCAAAAGATGCCAAATAAAATATTAACTAACAAAAATAATCTTGACCTCCATAAAGAGAATAATAAAGTAATCTTTGTACCAAAAAGTATCACAAGTTTCTCAAAAGACCAATTAATATATAGCTGTAGGCTGCTCTATTTTAATCTAACTCACCAAATACTACTGAATCATACCTACAAAATAAAAAATTTTAGATAAGAAGTAGCTAAAGCTATAGCATTCCAGTAAAAAAAAAAAAATGGCACGTACCTGCTAAGTAGCTCGAGTCCAGCAGAGAACTTTGGCAAATATTGAATGGTCCTGTCAAAATAAATATTTAATTAACAAGACTGCATTTTCTGATGTATGCTATAACTACAAGCATGAGAATTTTGGCTTTGCCACCCAAGAAATTAAAATCTGAAAATCAATAACTGCTATTTCACTAAACTTTAAGAGAAGTAAATTATAGTATGGTTTTACTTTTGTTGGTATAATCTATACAAGTTACTAACTCCCAAAGACATTGCTTTTGGTATCTAATAAACACTTATTTAGAACCGCGGTTACCAAAAGAAAATCTGTATGATTAAAGAGTTTCTTTTTTCAGGTTGAAAATGCAATACACATCCAATTACATACTTTATTTATTTTATCTTGAAAATGAAAAACATCAAAACTAACACTGATAGGTTTTCATGCAATGTTTCCAGAGTTATGTACTTGCCAAGTGATATTTCTGTTATTAATGTGTTTTTCCGTAGCACAAAATTCCTCTTTTTGTTCTTAATTCTAAAATGGAAACTACGATAAATAATTATCAAATAATATTCACTAAGGTTCTCTGAAATTCAAGTAAAGAAAAACCTAGCAAAATAAATCTATAAAAACTGATCATTTAGATTTTTTTTCTACTTCATCAATAATCTTAGGAGACTACAGAATAAATTTTTTAAATAATGTTTTAAGCTGTTATTTACCCCATATAAATCCCTCACAAACAGGAATCATAAACTTCATTATATAACTCAAACTCAGTGGTAAAACTTGGGAGTGCAGATAGAACCAGATTAAAATATAATTGGGAAATGTTTAACAAAATGAATAAAAATGTAACTCTCTCTCTATGTGCATGCACACACACACATGAAAAACATAAGACAATATACTATCTGCAGGACTTCGTTTCAACTTGTGTTTGATGCTAATAATATAATTTATTACTACAAGAATAAAAGATGTAAAAATTTAGTTTGGTTGAAAGTAAATTAGTTGGGTTAAAAGTAATTAGTGAACAGTAATATCTAAAAAACTTAAAACTAATGAAGGATTCTACAAAAAGAAATTTTAGCAGTCATACCTTTTTTTGCTTTTAACTTTTGCTTCTCTTGACTTGTCACTTAAAGACTTCAGCCTATAATTAAGTGTAAAATTATATTATTGTATTTTTGTATTACTTGAAAGGACAAGAAATAAGCTTTTAAATTACATATGCATAAAACTGTAACATTACTGTCTGATAAGCTAAGCCTAATTTTTAATTTATAAACTTGTATCTGTTTATAAAGAGCAAACCACTCATTTCTGCAGAAAAAAACTGTCATCACTCTCTCAGGTTGACTACTAATTTAAATTCTATTTTATTTTATTTTCAGTTTCAAATTCTCCCCTTCCCACACTGAGAAATCAAGAAAAACAAAATGTGTTTCAAAGGTGTATGACCAAGCAAAACACAATATTAGTCATGGCCAAAAGAAAAATAAAAGCCTCAATTTGCATTCTGAGTCCATCATCCCTCTAAATGGAGGTGGGCAGCATGTTTCACCATGGGTCTTCTAGAATTGTTGTTGGTCATTGTGCTGATTAGTTGCTAAATCTTTCAAAGTTGTCTGTCTTTACAATACTGTTGTAATCGTATAGAGTCAATCTTCAACTTTTGCGGGGGTAATGTTCCTAGAAAACAGCGTGAAAGTAAAAAACATGAATGTTGATACATTGAACCTATGGAAAATAGGGAGTTGGGTTCATGTGACCACCAAAATCTGTAACCTTTTGCTAAAGAGATTGCTGGCAATATACTTTTCTGCATATACTTTTTATGTAAAACATTAATTCTGATAACATGCATTTTTCTTAACACAGTAAGCATGAAATAACCCATAAAATGCAGTGGAAAGGAGGCAATGCCTACAGAACCAGGAGGAACAGGGGCTTCAACGTCAGAAGAATCTTCAGGTAAAAAAGGGAAAGAGACAACAGCCATCTTTAATTTCCCTTTTGGCTCTTTGCTTGAACTGTTCCTGATGAAAAGCACATGCCTCAGGGTGAGTCCCTAGCCCTGGTCAGAGCTCAAAACTCCTGCCCAGGGAGGCTTGGGGCCCAGCCTGGTGCAGCTCTCTGAGGAGCCCGATGGCACAAGCAGTGGAAGAGGTAGGTTACTTTCAAACGCTAGACAGAGAGCAGAAGTGACTACCATCTCCTTTAGTCACAGACTTAGCCACTTTTCCATTTTTTTTTTCCAACTTCCTCAGCATGTACTTGTGAGGTTACTTCAGAACTTTCTGGAATGGATTCACAAACATAAATACTTTGCTCCTTTTTCTGGATATAAATTTGCATGCATTGTGCTTCTGATTTATTTTCTCTACTGTACATAGTCATGAATGTGTCCGGCTGCCAACACAAAAGCAAAAATGAGGTTAATAATAAAATCACGCAAATGCTTGAAGTCACAAAAATTAAAACTATGAGTGTGGAGGGTGGATTGTAAATTGTTCTCTGAGTCCTGTTCACTTTACTTTGCATCATTTCACAACAGTTTATCCAGGTTTCTCTGAAACCATCTTCTTCATCATTTCCAACAGTACAACAGAATTTCATCACATTCATATACCATAACTGGGTCACCTATTCCCCAACTGATGGCAACTGCTCAGTTTCTAATTCTTTGCCACAACAAAGATAAATGCTATAAATATTTGTGTAAACCAAGGTTTTTTCCTTCTTTTTTTGATCTCTTTGAGGTAAAGACTTAGTAGCAGTATCACTGGGTCAAAGAGTATGAACTGCTTAATAACTTCTTGCGCAGTTACAAACTCCTTTCTATAATAGCTGTACTAGCTCACAGCTCTATCAACATTACATTCATGTACTTGTTTTCCTACAGCCCCATCGGCATGTCGTACTGCTGGGGTTCTTGGGCCCCAGCCCTAAGATCATGTCTCTGGAGGCCTCCCAATTTCTCAACAGGCCCCTTCCCTGTGAGAAAATCATGTCTTGTTGCAGAACACATTCTATTATCAGAACAGACATAGGGTACCTGGTTCAAGGATTTTTGTCCCTAGCTGGCCCAAGGGCTCTCCCTTGCTCCAGATCCCCAAGGTCCATCCCTCTGACTATTTGCTCAATGTCTGGCATCAACAAAGTTTTCTCTGCAGACTCCTTGCATTTCCCCATCCATAGCCCCTAAAGATACCTGGACCCCTCAATTACCTAATTAGCACCCTTGGCATTCCTGTCCCTTGTCCCTTTTCTAGAAAAGCCCCAATAGCATCCTCACTACCTCACAGGTCCCCTAAGAACACCTGCCAGCTTCTACTGGAGTTAAAATAAACAGCTTCTTAAATAATAAGATACTTTTATAAGAGCCATGGCTTAGTGAGAATTTCATTTTTAAAAAATCTAGGGATTTCAGTGGATTATGAGCTTAATATAAGACAACAGTGGTAATATAGCAGCTCACAGTTCAGTACTCTTGGCTAAACTAAAAGAGGTATAGGGTTCTGAATGAGAGAAGCAATAGTCTTTTGTACTGTACTGTCTGACCTGGACATGTCACATACATGTGCAGTTCTGGGGACACATTTCAGAAGGACATTGATAAACCACACAACATCTAGAGAAAAGAGACCCGGAAGACCTCAAGATCATACCGTACAAAGATTTGGCAATATTTAACCTGGAGAAGCACATATAGTGAACGATAAAACAATAATCTTAATTGCACATGTTCTGTTTGGCTGCAGAGGGCAAAACCAGGTATAAGGAGATTCAGAAAAGCACATTTTGATCAATGTAAGAAAAAATTTCCCAACTCTTAGAAGTATGCAAAAGTGGAACAGGCTGTTTCAGGAAGCAGTGAATTCACCTTCTACTGCGGCAGTCAGAGAAGAAGAGTGTCATACAGTCCTACAGCTAAAAAAACTTGGCGGAGGCTTTCTAGCTCATGCTGTACCTAACTACAGATCTCTGTAGAGCATCCCAATTATTCTCCTACTGTGATCCTCTTCTACTCTAAGTGATCTCTGCTACACTGGACTACATACTGTGCCCTTATCCCTCTGTGCCTTTGCCCTGGCCATTCTCAGTGCCTGAAACTGCCTTCTCAATCTTTAATTCCTTTAGAGTTCAATTCATAAACTACCTACTGTACAAAACTTCTCCCAAGCTACCTTTCTCCTATTTTGCAAATGCCTTTCTTCTTCACATCTCACATGGCACTTTTTAATTTTCCAACACCTGTATTATGATCCTAACCCAATAAGATACTACTTGCTATTTCAGTTACTTGTGCTAGTGTATGAATGACCTAGTAGAACATAAGTTCTTGAGGGCAAGGACTATTTCTCATTTAAATTTTGTTCTTCCCCTAGTACATGGTGCAGTAAATAGAGAAGGTGCTAAATAAATAACTAGAAAGATATCTATTAAAATGGCTAATGAGTCTAAAATATTTTTATATGCCCTTGGCTATTTTAAAAGAGTTGAGTACAGTTTCAAGATTGTTATTATGAGCATCAATTAATGTACATAGCTGTGTACCGTTCTTCCACATTAAATGGCTCCAGATTCCTATGCTTTTAAAATTAAGTCTTGCTTTTTACAGTTCCACCCCCTAAACCCTGAGTCAGTTTTTTGCTTTTGGTGGCACAGAGTTGAACTCCTGTCCTGGAGTCATTAAGATCTGAGTTCAAATCCAGTCTCAGACACTTATGTGACCCTGGGCAAGTCTCATTTTCCTCGTCTGTAAAATGAGTTGCAGAAAGAAATGGTAAATCACTCTAGTATCTTTGCCAAGAAGATCTTAACTGGGGTCAAAGAATTGGACATGACTGAAGCTACTTAAAACAGCAAATGTTACTTTATACTGCTATTAGTGTCTCTGCCAGCCCTCCTCCTCCCTTTCATTTGTTGTTCATGATATTTATAATCTGTTATGAGATAAACCTTCCCCCCTCAAAAAATGCCTGTTAAATCTGTGCATAATAAAGTAGGCTTTGACTATGGACCCTAAGAGTCTCTCAAATCTGTAAAGTGCATGAGCTTTTAGTAGACAGACTTTGTGCAATCTACTTTTTGGAAGTCTAGAGGTCTTTTCTTACTTATTTCCCAGGGTTTTGTTCCAATATTCAGGCTCCTGAATAAGTTTTCAGGTTGCTGCTTTATTGAATGTTACTTATTTAACATCCCAATAGACATCCTAATAGACAGTTTATTCTGAATACAGACTGAAACACAGGGCTTCCATTACTTTATCAATAGTACCTAGTAAACAGTTAAGAAATCTGGGAGCAATTTATAAAGTAGAATAAGGACCACAACAGTATATGAGATATGTTCCATTAAACTGGAAAGCTAGATCTACAAAAAAGCACTTGGGGCTCAAATGAATACAATTACTAAACACTACAGAATTAAAGAAAAATAATAAGTGAGATATTGTTTATGGTTAGACCATGCCAATATAAAAGAAATGAAAATACTACCTCAATGAATCTGCAGATTCAGTGTCATAGTAAAGAAATAAGACTCTTTTAGATAAAAAAAATATGAACAAAATTCATCTGAAGGAACAAAAAACCCAAGAATCTCAAAGGAAATAATAAAAGGAATGAACGAGATGTAGAAGTATTAGGCTCCAAATTATATTATAAAATAATAATTATCAAAACTATCTAGTGCTGGTTTAAAAAATAGAATAATTATCAATTAAAATTAGAATAAGTAATGTAACAGATTAGGTAAGAGACCCAGAAACAAATGAATATACTAGCATACAATTCAATAAACCCATGGATACTAACCACTAGGGTAAGAAGAACATAGTGGGGTATATAACAAAAACTGCTAGGAAAAGTAGAAAGCAGTAAAGCAGAAATTAGGTTTGGACAAATACTTTATACAATGTGCTATTATCAAGTTCCCTAATATACCTGACATGAATCACACCCCCCCAACCAAAAAAATTACTACCATATTACATTTGTTCAGCATTTTAAACTTTTGAAAGTACTTTCACATATAGCTATCTCACTGGATCCTTACAGACCCCTGGGAAATAGGCAGGACAGAGATTTTATAGATGGAGAAAATGAAGCACATAGTGCTCAAATCATTAGTCAACAATTCACTGACAGAGCTCAAATTTTCCACCTCTTTGTGCACTGTTCTTTACACTATACTATGTTATCACTTTGTGAAGCCACATTCCCTATGTTCATCTATTAATCAGTCAACAAGCATCTATTAAGCTCTTACTGTATGCTAGGCAGGAGGCTAAGTATTCTGATGACAAAGAAAAGCAAAAAAACAGCCTGCACCCTTATAAAGATTCAGTTCTAATGAAGGAACCATAATCATTTCTGTCAGGGTTGATGTTTGCCATGGGCAGCTAGCTCCTAGAGGACAAAGGCTTGGCTAAAATCTTAGTTTCCCAACTGAACTTTATTAAACTAGGTCCTTGAAGAAATCCTTCAGGAGTGGAACCACAATCTGGGTAATGGGAGTTTTGTTTTTTTTTCCTTAAAGCTGTTAACTGATATATGGAACTAGAAGTCTTCCTTAGAACAGTAATTTCCAGAGTGAAGTGCACAAGACGACCCACTAGGTTACAGAAAGAGAATATTAGGATTTGTATTTTAATCTAAAATTTAAAAATTAGACCTTACTAATCTTTAACATAAAGATTGACACTAGTGTCCTAATTAGATTCATATAACAAGTAAACTTTTTTTTTTTTCAGCCAGCCAGAGTCTCTCCTAAGAACTCCTACTGAGGACTGTCAGGGACAGGAACTGCGGGGGGCCGGAGCTGCTGGGAGCAAGCTGCCTGGACACTGATCAGTTGTCTTGAGTGAAGAGAGGAGGATCTTTGCCTGAGATAGCCTGTTCTGTTTTAAAGGCTTGAGAATGTGGGTGTTTTACTACTTTAACTACATGTGCCAACTTCATAACTAATGTGTTGGCTTTGACTTTCTGGTTTGGGACTCAAGTTTTCTGGTATTTGAATAAATGCTCTAGCTATATTTCTCATGTAGAGAGTCTATTACATTTTGTGATTAATAACCATATCAGCATACTTATAGTTACTGTAGGCATTGTGAATACTGCATTGTTGATACACATATCAATCTAATTATACAATGGTTAATTTTTACTGAGGAGAGACACATGTAAATAAATAAATACAAAAAGAAATAACAAATAAACTTTGGGGAGGTAAGAGCACTAACATGTGGCAATAAGGAAAGGAAGTAGCTTGAGCCAAACCTGAGAGGGAACTATAGGTTCCAAGAGGTAGAGGTGAGAAGGGGGAACATTCCAAACATTAGTCACTGAAAAAGAAACAAGACAATCTGTGTATGAAGAAGACTGCAGAAAGTCTGCAAAGAAAGGTTGGACACAGATTATGAAAGATTTTATATAGCAGAAGATTTTGTATTTTGTTGTAGAGGCAACAAAAGTTACTGAAACTTCCTAAGCATGGGAGTGACATGGTCAAACCTATGTTTTAGGAATACCAATTTTTCAGCTGTGCAGGGAACAGAATGGAGAGAATAGGGGGAGGGAAAGGATTGAGCAAGGTATAGCAAAAGGTAGATACTGAATTAGAGTTAAGGCCAAATGAATGACAGAAAATGCCTCTAGTAGTTCATATGCATATTCTTAACACTGGGTCCATGAACCTGGTTTTGTTGGGTTTTTTTTTAATATTGTTAACTGTACCTTGATATAATTCCTTTTGTAATGCTATATATTTTATGTTTAAAAGCACTGTTCTGAGAAGGAAACTAGAGGCTTCATCAGATTGCCAAAGGGGTTGACAGCACAAAGAAAGTTAAGAATCCCTGTCCTAATACTTTATAATATCAGAAAAAGTAAATAAGTGGTTGCTAAGAAGATATTATTATGAAGTCTAATGTATAATATGGAGCTGAAAACACTCAACCTTACCAAAATAACTGAATATTTTTAGATTGCTGCAATGATTCTAATCTGAATTTAATGCTACAATATAACAAACTTGTTAGTTCTGAAGATAACATCAAACTGGAAGTTCTTTAAGGAAAAATAGCCATAATTTTAATATTTTATTCGTTTTAGAAAAAATGCCTATATTTTCACAACAAATTTTTTTTTCAAAAATTATGGGAAAACTGTATTTCAGTAATGGGCAACTTTTAGCAAGTCAGTGAGCCTGTTTCTCAAGTTAAAAATAAAATAAAATTTATCAGATAATTTATGAGCTCTTCTAAACTCTATGTGGAGTTTGAATTGTTCTATGAATCTAGCCCACCTCCACCTTTCTGGCTCCACTCCTCTACTTAGCTTCACTTCAGCTAATATTTTGTTTCCTCCTCTTCTTCCTTCAGAAAGTCTTTCACATCTCCCAAGCCTAAGGCATCTCCTGAAGTCACTGCCTCATTAGGATCAACAAAGGGAGGTTATAGAAGTGAAAGGATGAAGTGGAAGAGGTATCAAAAGCTTTTGGGAGTCAGAATCTGCATGGACATTTTGGCAGCACCTCTACAGTTTATTGATGTAGGGTCAAATAGAAACCCTTGGAACTGTTCAAACCATTCCATGCAGTTAACACCTAACAATAACAGGTCCCCAAGGAGGTAAAAAATGTTTTTCTCTAATGATGAAGATAATAGAAGTTAGAGGACTGTTACTTCTGCTCCCCTTAAAACAGTCCAGTATGGCCTATAAGAAATGTAGATGGCACCTTTCAGCTTATCATGGATTACAAGGAGTTGAACAACGTCACTGTGCTCATCACTACAATAGTTCTTGGTATCATCAGTTCTGTAGAATAGGAGCCCAGGATCAGGGTGAGTAGTATGAGTTTATGGCCCTTACTACTACCTTAGAGCTGAGAGTAGTTGAAAATAATTTCTTTTCACCTGGGAAAGAGTCCAGTATATTTTCACTGTCCTTCCCCTGGGCTACCTGTTCTTTCCCTCATGTTGCCACATTCTGGTCTTAAAGGCACTAATGTACCCTACCATATTGATGACATCATGATGACTGGGAGAAATAAAGCCACAATGACTGAAGACCCACACTGGATGACAGCACATAAGAAGGGCAAAGAGTGAGAAATCAACCTTAAGAAAATCTATGGTCCAACTTAATCAAGTTTTGGGGAACATTATCAACAGGGAAACCACAGAAGATTCTGGGCATAAAGGGATTCCAGAGGCTTATTGGACTCTTTAGGTTCTGAAGGACCCACATTCCCCATCTGGATATCCTGATGGCTCCCATTTACTGGGTCACCTCCAAGTCCACCCCTTTCAAATGCGGCCTAGGATTTAGCCCTGAAAGATCTAAAAGAAGCTGTCCAAAAGTCTCTCCCCTTGAGCCCTTATGACCCTGAATGGCCCATGTTTTTGAAGGTCTCTATCCAGAAAGAGCCACCAAGGGGGTGGTCAGAATCATGGTTAAGCTTCTTGAAGCTACAAGTTTTCCAAAGTGGTCTCTCACTATAAAACTGAAAAACAGTTCTGAAAAACAGATGCTCACCTGTTACCTGACCTTGGTGCTAATAAACAGATGCAGAATCACCCTTTGCTCAGAACTGTTCATTATGAATTAGGCAAGATGACACTCTGACAAGAGAGACAGGAGAGAAGAGACTTCTGTTGTTAAGTGGAAGTCACAGATTGAAAATTGTACTTTTCTGGGTCACTCCAGCTAGTGCTATTTACAAAAAAATTAAGACTAAAGACCTCCAATCTAGGTCTGGAACCTTGCCTCCTCCACTAGCACAACAGGCACAACAGATCCCCATTTTATTAATCCTGAGGATCCTGAGGAACAGTTTTCATCTGGTTTCCTGATGGCTGTAATTGCTACAATAGAGCTATACATAATTGGACTTCTGAGGCCATTAATCCAGTAATAGGAAAGTTCTAACAAGTCCTTGCAACTGATTGAGGTCCAGGGTGCATTTGAAGGATGGGCCAGAGAATATCTTCATCTACAGTGATTCCTAGGTAGTAGTGGTCATGAAACTGGCCATGGTATCTAGGGCCTTGTGAGAACAGGTATGACCCTTTGGGGTCAAGACTGATGGAGTAATTTTGCTGATATCAAAACTGCAGTTTTTCTGTGGGACATGTCAGCACTTATCAAAAACCACATATGTTCTCCACTGACAGGCATCATCATAAGAACAGCAACGGTTAAGGTGTGGATTCCTTGCAAATCTGGACTTTGTAGTAGTGATGCCATGTTATGCTAGGCATGAAACCAAGCAATCATCCTAAGCATGAAGCAACTAAACTATTCATACCCAGTTAAGGTACTTGTAGCAACTGGAGCTTTGTTCCAGCTAAAAAGCAGCTACATCGTGATGCACCTGACTACCTGGGTCAATGGCACCTTAGGAAGGGGAAAGGTTCTCTGGTCCATTATTTTCTTGAATTCAGTCTTGAGGAAGACTTACCTAATGAGAATGGACTGCTTTTAGACAAAGTTCTCACTGATCCTCTCCAGGTCCTTCTTATTCCTTCCTCAGTGTGATCTTTTGGGTCTCAAGGTCCTTTACCCCCTCCCCAAAGGCTTGTGCAGACCCTGAAGAATTAGGTCAACTCCCCCTCAACTGGCAGGCTTACTTTCTTCTGGGTGCCTTTCTTTCTATCATGGGAGAAGTAAAACTGTTGCTATGTGACTATGGTAAATATATATTTACTCCCTTACCTCACTAGGCAGCAGTTTTCTGTCTCTGGATGAAGCTTCTGTAGAAGAAGTGGGCAGCTGTTCTGCAGAGGCCTCTAAAAGGGTGAAGCTTTGGTGTCATCCCCATAATATGGCTCCCAGGAAGGGGGAAATTTTGGTAGATGAGTCAGGCAATATTGAATGAGTTAACAAATACCAGGAAAGTGATTACTAGATACTAGAAATGCTTAGATCCTGGGACAGATTTCATGCAAGGGGATCGTGACCTCTTAGGAACTTTACTAAAGATAATGTTGACGTATAAGGAAGAAGAATCCATGACTATGATAGAAGTGTCATCATCTATGCTATGGACCTGGTATTCCTGGTGCTGCTACTGTTCACTGTCATCATCTTAAATGAGGAAAGGGGACAGGAGAGAAGGAAAGGCAAAAGGAAATGAGCTTTTATAAAGTACTTGCTATGTTCCAGGCACTGCGCTAAATGCTCTGTACAAATATTATCTCATTTACAAGTATTATCATATTATCTCATCTCTTAAGGAAAAGCATTTGTGACTATACCAGAGATAGTATAATCTATGTGTGGGCTTTGATGTTTCTGGTACTGCTGCTACCCATTGTCACCATCTTACGTGTAGAGACCCACTGTAATCTGCAAATATGAATTCAGCCTCAGCCACTAGAGTTTGCGGCCCTGGGCAGGTCAGAATCCCTCAACTAGCCTCAGTTTTCTTTGTTTTCAATGAGGATAATAATAGCATCTTCCTCACAGGACTGTTTTCAGGATCAAATGAAATAATATATAAAGCATTTTGCAAGCCTTTAAACACTAAAACACTTAGAGCTAGTTATCATTATTATATTATTTATACTATAAAAGGAAGCACAGATTATAACACTCAAAACAGGAAGCTTCCAGTTCTCCAAAGTATCTAACCTCCCAGCTCCCTTCCCCCCTACACCCACCCACCCAGTAGCAGCAAGTGTTAACAATAGGAGACAGATATGCAATGCCATAGGGAACTTTGAAATCTATTCTACATATGCAAACAGTTAAACATAAAGAAGATAGTAAGAGTTTTTTTACTGGTAAAATGCATTGAAAACACTTCACCCAAGTCTGTTCCTATCAGCAGTGTAGTACCATGAAAACAACATTGAACTTGGAATCAAAGTACCCGATTCAAATTCTAATTTGGTCAATTGCTACTTCTGTGATCATAGTCAAGTTACAGCCTCTCTGGGCCTCAGTTTCCTCACCTGTAAAATATAATGGTTGTACTAGATGACCTACTGGGTCCCTTCCAGTTTCAAGAGCCTATGAACTCTCCTTTACTCTTTCCACTTTATCAACTATCAAAGTCTGGCAAGCAGAGCTGGTACAATAAGTTCCTAAATAACTTATATATCTCCTGCTACATATCTAAATACCTTATGTTACAGGAGATATCAGTCATTAGCAAAATTTCATATATATCAGCAGTAAGATTTCAGTGGCACTAATATCCTTCCCCTCCCATATACCTTACTATTTCTAATACCTGATGCAAAAAAAAATTCTACAAAGATTTCTTTCTTTAGGCTTCACCTGTAATTATTTAAGCTTTACAAATCATTCACAATCTAGTGTGAATGAATTTAGCAAATACTGTTCAGGTAAGGGAAGGTGCCTACAAGGTGAGTAACTACAGGGCTGGAGAAGGGAAAATGGAGGCACTCACAGGGCAGAAGCTTTCCTGTTTTGAAGTTGTGCTAAGGTCTAATCTACCTGGGAAGTTAGCAAGTTTTATTAACATGACAAACTTTAAGAACTTTACATAGAAAGCACCTATTCATCACACTGATGAATACTCCCAAACAGACCTATAATTAGACTGCTGGGTTTTCCCCCATCTACATGCTTTAAGTCTAGGCAGCTTGAATTTGCCTTAAAATTGCCTCAGGAGTATGAATCAAGATGAGAATGACCACAGGGCAAATATTTCAGCTTATAGATGCCACTCAAAGATCACGCCCACCTTAAAGATAAATGGTAGAGGTCTTCTAGTGTACTTCCAAAATTTCTAATTGTCTCTAAATGAGAAAAGTGCATACTAAAGAGTTAAGATCAAACCAGAACTTTCCACAGTGGATATGAAACATGAAGGTGGTCCAAAATTAATTTACTCCCATCCTCATACCCTTTGACCCAAGACCCAGTCTGATCCAAAAAGAAAAATGTAGGATTTTCAGGCCTTTCCCAGTGCCAATCCACCTACATGATACCCCTTCAATACTTTAGTGACTCTCTGACTTCATCAATGTAGCTATTACCTCCCTAAGTACAGATAACAACTCATCCTGAGTTGTATCAGGATGATGGTATATTAAGAAAATGTACTAGAGTAAAATTCAAGAATCAGACTGGGGAAGCAAAGGGAAGTGCTTGGGTTTGATAAGATCACTGTAATATTCTACAGACCAGCTAGATAGTAAAAGGAAACATATGAGGCAGAGAAAGAGGTTATAAGCCTAACACAGAGGCATGATATAGTTATGGGGGACTTTTTATTACTCAGATATTTACTGGAGCTCTCAATCTCTGACAAAAACCAAGCAGCTAATAATTTCATAGTTTGCCTTTATATCATCCATCTAAAGGTAAAGGAACCAATACATGAGGGATACTTCTATGCTAGATTGGATTCTTATCAAAAAGGAAGAAAAAGTTGATGAAGTAGAAATGATAAAGATCTTGGAGTAAGTAGCCACTCTGAGAATTTAAGAAGTGGAAAGTTGGGCACAGTCTGACACTGACCCTAGATTTGGGAGAAAATAGATCTCAAAGATTCCAGGGAATTAAAAAATATATATAGCCAAAAATTCTGTAGGGAAAAATCACCCTAGAAAGAATGAATAGCACCCAAGAATTAAACTGTGGATTAACAACAACAAAAAACAAACAAACACAAAAAATAATCCACGACACTGATAAGAGAGACATCATCTAATGAACATGATATAGATGCAGAACTAAGATTTATTCTTTATAATTTTATTTTTAAAATTTTGAACTTAAATATCAGACAAAATGAGCATTTCCATATACACTGTAGAAGAGTTTTATATGATAACATTTTCATATACATTGTAGAGAGTTTTATATGATAACCTGCGAATTTATTATGTATAGATAACTTTTCTTAATTATATGACAAATTCAACATGTAACTTTCAAAGCTATTCTACATATGTGTCAGTCTTTCTGCCATTTTCATCTGTGCATTTTTAAAAAATGTTTCATTGATTGTCCTTTTTTGGGGGGGGGAAGGAGGAGGTTACTCTATCTAAAATTTCTTATTCATATACACACACGTATTTTTAACCCTTCTTACAAGCATAACAAAATTCCCCATTGTCAAGTCCAAAAATGTATGTTGTTTTTTTCTATCATGTAGTAAGTTGTATGTTTTATCAAGGGTCCTCTGGAATCATTGTTGGTCACTGCAATGATCAGAAGTACTAAGATTTTTAAAAGGCACATACAGAAGAAGAAAACAAGGATAGATAATGGTAGTTAAGTATAAAAGTATGTAGCATGGTCCTATAAGGATACTGTAAGAAGTCCTTAAGTCTAAAGTGAACTGAGGCTAGCAAAGAAATTTAATAATAGCGCAGGGTTTAGATTTAGATTTTTTTTCATAGCTATAATCAGAGCCAAAAAGAAGGATTGGGGCAGCTATGTAGCTGCCCACACATAGATGGTGGAGTCAGGAAGACCTGAATTCAAATCCAGCCTCAGACACTTAACACTTACTAGCCGTGTGACGTTGGGCAAGTCACTTAATCCCAGTTGCCCTGATTTACTCCCTCCCCCCACCAAAAAAAAGATCAGAGAAAAGACAGAACCACAAGTTGGGGTGAAAAGGGTGGAAATAAAAGACTTTGGAAAGAAGACAGCTGGTACACAAAGAACTAATGAATGGAACTGCAATAACAAAGTGATTTTTCAATGATTATGAACAATGAGAGAGGTGTCTCAAGGTCAAAGATGCAAGAGTGTTTTAATTTTTTAACAGGAAGAAAATGTAATCTCTTTATGCCAGTGTGCTCGTTTTCAATTTCTGGAAAACCTGTAGAATATTTTGTTTAAAAATAGCTCGTAAATGTCTAGAAAATGATGATGCTAATATTACTGAATTAGCATTGGGTTTCATCAATAATAAACCAAGAAGAGGTTTGACTACACTTACTTCCCTTTTTTTTTTTTCCTTTTTGGGCAGGACTACTATACTGGCAGATCAGAAAAATGATGTAGATATTATCTAGACTGAAGCAAATCATCTGGAAAGGTATCTCAGGCTGTTCTTGTGGTCAAAGGAGTGAGATATGTGCTAGGAGAAGGTAGTCTATCTAGACTTGTGTGTTTGTCCTTCATTTTTGAGAAGAACCCTGGCATCAGGGAAATGAAGTGACTTGCAGTTGACTTTGATTTGAGTGAGAGAGGGCTGTGCAAAGTCACCAGCCTCACTTTCTCCTCCAGAGTCATCTAGATCCAGTGACCATCCATCTAGTCATCCATTCATCAGGATGACTAGAGATGACCCAAAATGCAGTGAGAGACCCTGGCCCTTTTTGGCAAAGGTCTTTTCACATACTCACTAAGAGTGAGATAACACCCATTATGGGCCTCTTTAAGAAGTGAGTGAAGGGATGGCCCCTTTAATTAGAAAAAAGAAAAAAAATCAAACTGGGAGGGAACACTCTCAGGGTTGCTGTTCCAAGAGAAACAGTTACCACTGACCTTCACTCTAAGCCAGGAAGGCCCAAAATAAAGCCATTAAGTGGAGTTTGGACAGGTACCTATTATGGTCCAATCTATGAGCTTCAGAGTGAAACTCTGAAGAGTAGGTTTGAGGTTTTGTGAAAGAAAATGAAAGAAAGGACGGAAGGACAGAAAGAAGGAAGGAAGGAAGGAAGGAAGGAAGGAAGGAAGGAAGGAAGGAAGGAAGGAAGGAAGAAAGAAGAAAGGAAGGAAGGAAGGAAGAAATCTAATCAGTAAACCCCAAGATATGTGGGCAACTTCTAGCCATCAAAATTTACCTTCCTTTGCAGAGGAGGAAGAGCAGGAGGAGAGAAAGAGGATGAGCTGAATTACCCAACTAGTTGGGTACCCATTCAGGCAGCTTGGTCTACTCAGGCTGTGAGGCTGGTGACCTGGCACAGCCCTCCCTCACTCAAATCAAAGTCAACTGCAAATCAAGTCATCATTTCCCTGATGCCATGGTCCTCTTCAAAAACAAAAGACAAACACAACCTATCCAGACTTAGAATTAACTGAATGGCCAAGCCCAAAGAATAATCAATTATGGTTCAACATCAACTTT
Source organism: Pseudocheirus occidentalis (assembly GCA_028646575.1). NCBI lineage: Eukaryota > Metazoa > Chordata > Mammalia > Diprotodontia > Pseudocheiridae > Pseudocheirus > Pseudocheirus occidentalis. The sequence goes on along the minus strand of JAQQSW010000356.1, from coordinate 7,093 downwards.
GAAGGAGTCTCTTAGGCTTCCCCAGGGATCTGTGCTTGGTACTTGGATAAAATCATAAATATCATGTTTATCAAATCCGCAATGACACATAGCTACAAAGGAACAGATACATTAGTTGAATAGTTAGGATCCAAAAATTTGTCAACAAGCCAAATTTTTGGATAGATTCTAATTAAATTTAATAGGATAAACATACTATATTTAAATTTTAAAAATCAGCTTCACAAGCAAAAGATGAGAGAAAAATCATAACTATGAGACAGCAGAAAAGATTTTTGATCTTTTAAGTTTTGTTTTGGTTTTTTGCTTTTTGGAGGGAGGAAGGTAGGGCAATTGGGGTTAAGTGACTTCCCCAAGGTCACACAGCTAGTTTTTGTGTTAAGTATCTGAGGCTGAATTTGAACTCTGGTCCTCCTGACTCCAGGATCAGTGCTCTATTCACTGCACCACCTAACCGTCCCGATTTTTTATTTTTTAGTCAAGAAGTTCTGGGTTCAAATACAAACACTGCCACTTATTATCTGCATAAACTTGAGCATGTCACAACTTTTCTGGACTTGAAATCTATCCTTTCTTTCTTTTTCCTTGGATCTTACAAAACAGTTATTCAATGCATTCACTAAACCACATTAAGAAAAGCATAATGTACAAAACTAACGAGGAGACAGCACCACCAAACTCTGCTTTCCTTGGTCAGACCACATCTGTAGCACCATGTTACATTTTAATTATCACAGTTTACAAAGAAGACTAATAAGCTGGAAAGCATCCAAAAGAGATAAAACAGGATGCAAAAGTGCTTCAAAATTATGTCACATGAAGACTGGTTGAAGTAACTGGGGATATTTAGTCCAGAGAAGATCTGGGGAATGGGGCAGGAGAAAGACAACAGTAGGGACAATGACAACAATCCCTCACATACTTGAAACCATTTATGTAGAAGTGGAATTAGATTGGTTTCGTTGGGTCCAGAGGGTAAAACTAGGAACAATGGATGGAACCTACAGAGACAGATTCAGTCTGTAGAGAAAGAATTCCTAACAATTAGAACTATCCAAAAAATGGAATGGTTTGCTTTGGAAGGAAGTAGGCTGCCCCTCAATATAGACCTATAATCAAAGTCTGAAAGACCATTCTCTGGGTGGAGACTAGAAGGCTTCTGAGGTCCCTTTCAATTTGGACTCTGTGAAAGATCTTACCATACGCATGAAAGATTCTATGTAGTAGGAGAGGCTTTCTTTAAGGCTATATTTTGCTGAGTTAAATGTTTTTTTCTATCATAAAAAATATTTTATCTATAAAAAAAGATTCTTGTGTTCTATATGCTATCCAGTCAACAGTATTACAATGAAAATGTGCTACAGGGAACCAGCCCTGGAGTCTGGAGGACCTGAATTCAAATCTGACCTCAGACACCTGACACTAACTGTGTGACTTTGGGCAAGTTACTTAATCCCAACTGCCTTGCCTTCTCCCCTGCAAAAAAAAAAAAAAATGTGCTCTACCATAAAGAACTGCTTGAGATGTCTATTTCCTTCTAATATTTTCATCAATAATAACTTTTATATGTGTGTAACTCATTCTTACAAAAAGGAAAATGTAGATATCTGGTTCAATAGATAACATTAATGATAACAGCAGACATTTATGTGGTATATTTACTATGGGCTAGGCACTGTGCTAAGCACTCCACAATTCTTATCTCACTTGTTCCTCACAACAACCCTGGCAGGCAGGTGCTATTATCCTTACTTCACAGATGTGGAAACTGAGACAAACAGTGGTAGTGATTTGCCCAGCATCTGTCTGGGGCCAGATTGGAACTCAGTTTTTCCTGACTCCAGGTTCAGGGTTCTATCCACCACACCACCTAGTTATTCATGTTTTCTTAATTACCCTTTTGGGGTACTAATGTTTTATAATTTTTTCTATTAGTACTTTCTTCTTAAATATCTTTTAAAAGTATTATTTAATGCTTTCAAAACTGTGTCACCCCCAGCATGGACATATTTCCTTACTGTAACCTTGGTCTGGTCAAGTCACCCTGCCCAGCTTTGTTTCAAATGCCATTTCGACTTCCTCAATATAATGAGAAAAGGAGTATTCAAGTCCAAGTGCTATGACTCTGTCACAGACAAGGAAAAGATTACAGAACTGCAAATTAGTTCCACTTTCTATTTGTTGTCCTCCTACTGGTTTTATCCATCAATGCTCTCAGGATGAGATGGTTCAGCTGGGTCTGAGAGCACATCTTCTGAAAATGAGTTTTCATGCCCACTGTTCTTCCTTGTTTGATGAACTGATATAGATCACAATCTTTTATCACCGTTCTCCATAACGTTTTGTGAACAGCTCTTTATTTGGAACTGGAGCTGCCTTTGGTTGCCGTGTCACTCCGCTTCCCAAAGAGAGCAATGATCTTCTGGCTCAAATGGTTCTTGAGTGCTTGTGGCCTCCTTGTTATAGGTATTCTTTTACACTGGCTAAGTTTTTTTGGCAAGAAATGGTGATAATTAAAATAATTGCTTTTTTCACATTTCCCATTTTTTAGATACAAATAGTTCATTCCAATAGGTGAGGTTGGAGCTATTAGATCTTTATTCTTTCTCCAAATTTTATGTTAATTTTTACCTTTTACCTAACTACAGAGAGCTGATTCTTATAAAGCTTCCATTTTTAGTAAAGACATGGTTCTTGTCTGATAGATAAAATCATTATTTTTTTTGAAAGGTAGTTGGGTGTCCATTTCTTTCCAACTCACTACTTACGATACGTGGATGTGATGTTTAGGAGTAATCCATAAGTCTTTGATTTCTTTCTCTTCTCAAACCTGATTTGTATTTTTCAACATATTTTTCACCCTCCTACCTTGTGCCCACATTTACCTTGAAATTAACAAGTATTAAAGTAATGGTTGATTTCATCAGAAAATACAAACAATCAAAAATTGCTGGACAAATTCTGTCACCAGAAATATCCTCAAGTCTCTCCCTACTTCTGTACATTCTCTACACCATTACTGCCAAAAGTGATTTGCATTAAATGTGGATGTGACCATGTTAAGTACTCAATAAAAACCCAGTGGTCTCCTTTTGCCACTAAAATCAAACATACCCTTCTCTATTTAGCTTTTAAAGCCCTTCACAACCCTGCCCTATCACTGTTTCTTTTTCTCTCTCACTTTCTTTCTCATGCTGCCAGACTGGCCTCCTCTCTGTTCCTCACACATGATACTCCATCTCCTATTTCTTTGCCTTTGCACTGGCTGCCTACCCCCACCCCAACCATGCTTGGAACACTCACCCTCTTTACCTCCACCCGAATCACTCTCTTCCCTCAACATACTGCTCAGGCTCCCCCTTCTACACAAAACTTTTCCTGATCCCCTCAACTGCTAGTTCCTTCACTCTCAAACTACCTTGTATTTAACTAACCTTTACTTATTTATATTAATTCGCTGTATTTATAGATTTGTCTCCCCAACTAGAATGTAAACTCTTTATAGATAGGAGCTATTTCATTTATTATTAATTATTATTATTTATTATTTCATTTATTATGTATGGAACAGTGCCTGGCAAAGTGTCATCTCCAACAGGAAAACTTTTCTTACTGTGTACTCGATCTGGTCTGGTCCAACCACCTTTCCCAGCTAAATTTTAAATACCACTGAAAAGCACTTAATAAATGCTTATGCTTGATTTCTAGCACAACAGAACTTACCAATACTCACAATCCATTGGCACAGACATAATAGATCAGTTCCTTTTCTGGCTTCAAATAGGTGCCACCTGTCACTTAACAGGCAGATGGTGTCTAATTAGTTTGTCAACTGACTGGAAATGGATAAAACAAACCAAAGGACAGGGGTTTGAATTCAGTCTGAAGTGGTCCCAGGTGAGCTAGCCCTGAAGTGGCCTCAGTTTAGATAACCCCTAAGGGGAAAGATCAGTATTCAAAGCTATCCCCTAGAAGTTCCTACATGTATAGATGCAATCCTACATATATAATGTCAATTGTTATTAATACTCCTCATGCCAAATTCCCATAGTGCCACCCAGATGTGGCACTGGTATTTCTGTACTAAATACCCATCAATATGCCCCACATGAGAAATATGACAAGAAATCCATCATTTTCAGCTAAGAGAAAAAAAAAGCTGAGGATATAAGCTCTAACACCTGCACTCTCTTAATTCAGGTTCCATTTTGGGACAAAATGAAGCACTTGTAAATCATTTAAAAATCAACAAAAGTAGATTTACTCCACCCCCAACACAGCAGGGATATGTAACAAACATACAGTGGCACTTAGCTTTCCTCATCTCCACATGGAAATGTATCTAGTCATCAGAGCAAGATATGGTAAAGGACATAGTAACTCACTGGTTCTAAAGAAATCCACCAAATCCAAAGGGCCCTGACTGCCCATAACTGGAGCTATTTATCCTTTTAGATTATCACTGAAAAGTTTTTTTTTTTAACCAGCAAGCCTCTCCAGATCCTCCTGTCACCACCACTCCACTTCTCCCTTTGCCTGACAACCAAAAACTTGTTCTTTGTTCTCATCATCACCTCCAATTATGAACTCCTTGAAGGCAAGGGACTATCTTTTGTATCTCTAGTGCTTAGCACAGTGCCCAGCACCTAGTATACATTTAATAAATGTTTATTGATTAAATGAATCCCTTAGTTCTTTCAAAGACCATCTACCCCTGCAGTGTCTACATTTTCCCTCCTTCCCTTATTGAACTAGTTCAACTTTACACTGTATTCTTCTCTTTGAACCCCTTGCCCCCTTATCCTATCATTGGTCTTGCCCTGCCAAGTCTCAACTTCTCTGGGCTTAATTTGTGCAATCTATGAAATGATGGGGTTTGACTAGCTTGGTTTTTTGTGCATAGGGGGTACCTGAACTTGGATGGAAAAAATTTTACATCTTAATTGCAATATAACTGGTTTCCTTCATAATCCTATTTTGTTTTACTCATTTAAAAATATTATTCTAAGAGGGGAGGGGTACACAGGCTCCATCGGTTTGGCAAAGGTCCATGACATTCAAAGTTTCAGAATGCCTGGAATAGATGGTCACTGAGGTCCCTTTCAGCTCTAAATCCAAGCTCCTATGACGTTATATCTGAAATATCCAAAAGGCAGGAACTGCGAGGACATCCTTTCACAGTCAAGTGAAGTAACATCTTCTATTTTTCACATAGAAACTTATAAAGCAACACAAATTCACACTCTCTTTTGAAAGGAACTCACAATCAACAGTGTTTTCCAAAGGGATTTACAGCTAAACACAATTGAGAGATGCCATTTTGAAGAGGTACAAAGGCCAAAAACATGCACAATAAGCATTAAAAGTCTTTTCTAATATTTCAAACTTCAAAAAGGAACTGCATTAACCTCAAAATTATACTTTTATGAAAATTTTACTTAGAGAAGGCTATAAAAACATCTTGGGAAGGCAAAGCCTCTGAAACAGCCAAGAGGCTGGGCCAAGGTTACCGCAGTGACTCAAGTGTCAAACTCTGCATGGGTATGCAGAGACACGGGCCTGTGGTAGGAGGGCAAGTTCTCAGAATGAGGTGCTACTGACCTGGGGTGGGGTGAGCAATGGGGGGGATAGTGTCAAGGAGTGGTCCAGGCTCTAGGCTTCCCCCTCTCAGCGAGGATGCCTATTCTCCAAAGTACTCGCGCAAGGAGAAGCCTACTAAGTTAAATGCATGAAGACAAGCAGTATAACCTCCCCACGGGGACATCGCCGTATTCCGTCCACCCCGGGGTACAGGAGAGCAGAGAAGGCTTAGAGGGGGAGGAGGGCAGTTCACATGATTCTCTGCAGTCCAGCGGCTGCTGAGGACAGGGCAGAACCAGGGGCACCAGCGCTGCAGCATCGCGGGGATGGCTGGAGGGAGGCTCGCTCCCGAGGGGAGGGAAAGGGAGTCACTTTGCAAGGGGGGGAGGCGCATTGAAAGTAGGGGGAGGGGAGGAAGAGGGAGGCGCGCTTAATGGGGGGAGGGGCGGAGGGGCCGGGCCAAGGTTGGGACAAAAGTTCCTCCAGCCCCTGCGGACTCGGGCAAAGTTCGTGACTCTCAGCCGCGGCGCCAGTTCTCATCCCCGGCCCGGCGGGAAGGAGGGATAGAGCGCAGGCGGAAGGGCTCGGGGTAGAGGCTTCGGCGCGATTCTTCCCCCCCCCCCCCCCAGTCCCCGCCCCGTCCCGGCACCTGAGGGCCCAGATGCTCTCGGTCCACTTCCTCTCCCTCACCCGCACTTTACCCACCCGGAGGTGAAATCCTGCTGCACACTCAGCAGCCTCTCTTTCAGGGTCTCCAGCATCTTCGCCGCCGGGGTCTCGTCCTCTTCCTGCTCCCCCTCCCCTCCTTCTGGGGTGGCCCCTACCCCACAACTGTCATCCGCATACACATCCCCACGCCCTGGCCCCGCTCCCCTCACACCGCCCCGTGCTCCCAGCGCGCCGCCCTCCGCTCCGGGATAGCAGCCGCAGCCCCCACCTTCCGCGTTCTCCGCCCCCCACCCCGGCAGCCCCGCCCCCGCCCCGCCCCCGCGCAGCCGTAATAGCTCCGATCTTGGCTAAAAATTCGCTGAGGCTGCAGCGAGGCGGGCGGTGAAGCCGAGGCCGAGGAAGGGTGTACTGCGCGTGCGTGTCCCCCGCCGCGTCTCGTGCCCGCGCGCCTGGAAAGCCGCTCTGCGGAATTGAGCGACATACTCCTAAACCCAGCCCCTCCAAAAGTGAGGAGCTCCGCGAAAACTGTTCGTGGCTTTCAGCAATTGTCAAAGGGTGATAAAGTACAGCTAGGCGGCGGGCCTGGAGTCAAGAAAACCTGAATTCGAGGCGGCTAGGTGGCGCAGGGCATAGAGCACCGGCCCTGGAGTCAGGAGTACCTGAGTTCAAATTCGGCCTCAGACACTTAACACACAAAAAAAAAAACTAGCCGTGTGACCTCGGGCAAGTCACTTAACCCCAACTGCCCTCCAAAAAGAAAAAAAAAAAAAAAAAAAAAAAAAAAAACCTGAATTCAAAGGTGTTCTCAAACACTTAGCTGTGTCTCCCTTGGTGAGTTACTTAG
>JAQQSW010000355.1:10462-48466 GCA_028646575.1 Pseudocheirus occidentalis | reverse complement strand
AGAGAGAGAGAGAGAGAGAGAGAGAGAGAGAGAGAGAGAGAGAGAGAGAGAAAGAAAGAAAGAAAGAAAGATGGAGGAACATTAATTAGTACTCATAGCCAAGAAAGAAAATGGGATGAACTCACCCATAAAATGGAATCAAGAATGCATAAAAAAACCAGATTCCAACAATACATTGCTTACAAGAAACATACTTGAAACAGAGAGACACGCATAGAGAAAAAATGAGAGGTTAGAAAAGAATCCATTACGCTTTAGCTGGAGTAAAAAAGACACAGGTAGCAATCATTATCCCAGACATAGGAAAAGCAAAACTAGAACTAATTTACAGTGATGAATATGAAAACCACATTTTGCTAAAAGGTACCATGTATTATGATATATTATCAGTACTAAATATATATGCACAAAATTGTATAGCATCCAAATTCTTTTTTCTTTTTTGCTTTTTGGAGGGGGAAGGCAGGGCAATTGGGGTTAAGTGATTTGTTCAAGGTCATATGGCTAATCAGTGTTAAGTGTCTGAAGCTGGTTTTGAACTCAGGTCCTCCTGACTGCATGGCTGGTGCTCTCTTCACTGCACTACCTAGCCACACACATCCAAATTCTTAAGGGGAAAATTAAATGAATTACAGAATCAGTAAAACTGTGCTCATAGTGTACTTCAAATTTCCCCTTTCAGGACTAGATAAATCTAACCATAAAATAAGCAAAATAAATGTTAATGAGATGAATAGAATTTTAGAAAAGTTAGATTTGTTAGACTTCTGGAGAAAATTGAATGGGAACAGAAAAGACTATAAGGCACATTTGCAAAGATTGACTATGTATCAGAATATTAAAATCTCATAACTAAATGCAGAAAAGAATAAATATCAAATGAATGATTTTCAGATCATATTGCAGTAAACTAGCATTTAAAAAGGATCATCAAACACAGATTAAAAATTAATTAAAAACTAGTCTAATTTAAAAATGTGTGAATGAAAGAATGAATTATAGAAACAATGCATTATTTCATTAACTAGAAAAAAATATCAATGAGACAACTTTAAAAAATTTGTTGGATGTGACAGAACTAAAGGTAAAAATTCTATCTCTAAATACACTTACCAACTAAAGAGAGAAAAAGCACATTACTGAACAGGACATTCAAAATTTAAAAAAAAAGTTTATAAAAATAAAAACTGAAAATACTCAATTAAATACCAAAATGAAATTTTGAAAATCAAAGGAATGATTAATAAAATTAAAGTTAAAAGACTCATTTAAATATTTAAAAAGCAAGATTTGTTTTTATGAAAGTAAAACAATAAAGTAGATTGGCCATTGACTAATTTGCTTTTTTTTCAAAAAGGGAAAAACTAAATTACTGTGATGAATACAGCACTAATGAAGATGTAAAGTAATTATGATGAGATATTTTAAATAATTATAAGTAAATAAAACTGACAATCTAAGTGAAATGGATGAATATATATATATATATATATATACACATATACATACACATGCATATATATGTATGTGTGTGTGTTGCACAGATTAACAGCATGGGAAACAGAACACTAAGTACATTGGATAAGAAAAAAAGTAATTGAACATGTTATAGATGAGCTCCCTAGGGAGAAAAACTCGTCATGACTTCATAAATTTACAAGGGATTTTTCAAACATTTAGGGAGCAATTAATCCCAACAGTATATGAACTATTTGGGAAAAAATAATGGAATGCTACTAAATTCCTTTTATGATACAAATATGGTTTTGTTAGCTAAACCAGCAAAAGCAACAGAAAAAAAGAATATTATAGAACAATCCCCTTATGTAATGCCATGTATCAGCAGATTCCCAAAAGAATGCTACTGTGAACAGCTTTTAACATTTGGATTACACAGTAAAGTGAACACTCTGTTTATTCCATTACAAATCAGGTCAAACATTCACAATATGTCACAATATAATATTCACAACATTATATCTTACCACAGAAAAATCACAGTACAGTGTTTGTAACAGCCTAACATTAGAATGGCCACACAGTTTTCACTTCAGTAGCCACAATATTTAGAAAAAAGAACAAAAGAATAATCTTCTAGTTTCTCTAAGGGGGAAACCCTCCTTACTTAATCATTCAGTCAATTCACAATAAAGTAATCAGACTTCCACTCATGGGGAAACCATTAACTTAAGCATTCAATCAATTCATAATACAATAATCAAACTTCCACTCATGGGGCAATCATTAACTTATCCAGTCACTAATTTAGATTCACAATTACTAAATATCATTAATCACTAAGTACAGTCATTAGAAAACCACACAAACCCTCCATCCCTAGTTGTCCAGCAAACCTCAGTTTCATCCAAGGGGAAGCCATTTCTTCATCTTGACTCTGGGTGGTCTCTCTGATTGGGGGTCTCTCGGATCCCCTTCCATGGTCCCACCTCCCTCCTGAATCCACCAAACAGCCACCTGGATGCAGAAGCAGATAGTTCCCAGGTTCTGTCCAATCCTCAGAGGCAGACAGCTCTCAAGTCCTTGTCCAATCCTCAGGGCAGTCCCTAGAACACAGTGAAGTTCTTAGGGTCCAGGACATCTCAAACCCTTCACCAGTTCTCTTGCCTGGAACTCAAGGATCAGCCAGGCCATGAACAAAGTCTTATCCTGGTCATGCTTTTTTCTTCCAGCAGTTCAGCTGGCCTTAGGACCCAGAAGGAATATGGGCCTTCTCAGTGGCCTTCACCAAATTCTGGTCTCAGGAAAACTCCATCTAATTTCTCATTCAGCTTCCAGATACTGGGGAGAGAAACTCTCTCTCTCCCTCTCTCTCTCCCTGCCTCTCTCTCTCTCTCTCTCTCTCTCTCTCTCTCTCTCTCTCTCTCTCTCTCTCAATAAAACTCCAACTCACTTCTTCAGTCCAGCAGCCCAGCTTCCAGATGCTTCCTCTAACAGGAAAATTCCAATTTTGTCTCTCTGTCTCTGGAATTCTCCCTTATATACACACACTGGCCTTCTGTCTCAGTCAGTCCCCTTCTTCCATGTCAACAGGGGAGTTCACACCTTCTCAACAGGGGACAGGGCTCACACTTTCCATACTTAGCCCTAAGTTACTAAGTGCTAAGTATCTGCTAAACTTGTTGCTGTTACACCTTAATAAATACTGATGCAAAAATTTAAATAAAATACTAGTGATAATAGATTTCAGAAAAAAAACAGAAAGATTTACACAAACCAGTGAAGAGTGAAATAATCAGAACCAAGAGAACACTGTACATAATAAAGCAATATTGTTTTAAGAATGATTTTGAGTGAATGCTATTTTGTCTATTATAAAAACCTAACGGAACAATGAAGGACATATGAAGAAAGATTTTATTTACTATTAAGTAGAAGTATCTATAGAACAATTTTACATAGATATAGATATAGATATACCTATTTGTATCTAGTGATAGTCATTTCTAGGTCAGGGATGGTGGAGGGAAAGAAAAAAAAGAAATTCACATGATAATTTATTTTTTTATATTTGAAAGGAATAGCAATTGTTCACAGCAGATTTGTAGTTTCATGTACACTCTTTTTATTGCATGATATTATAGAAATGCTTATTTTATTCCATAAATCTAAAGAAATAATTAAAAATAATAAAAGGAAAATAATAGTGAGAAGATCACAGCAATATATCAAAAAATTCATATACTATGACCAGGTAGGTGGGCTTCATATCAGGAATATAGCACTAGTTCAATACTAGGAAAAACACTGGCATAATTGATTGTATCAATAACAAAACTTAAAAAACTGATTATCTCAAGTGTAGAAAAAACTTTTTGACAACACAGCACTTATTCCTATTAAAAACAGGAATCATAGGACTAAATGGAACCTTTCTTAAATTGATAACCAATATATATCTAAAACCATCAGAAAGCATTATCTGTAATGGATATAAGATAAAAGCCTTTTCAATAAGATCATAGGTGAAGCTGAAAGGCCCATTATCCCCATTGTTTTTCAGTATTGTTCCAGAAATGGTAACTATAGCAATGAAAAGAAAAAGAAGCTGAAGGAATTAGAATAGGCACCAAGGAAACAAAACTATCACTCTTTGCAGATGATATGGTGCTTTACTTAGAAAATCCTAGAGCATCAACTAAAAAACATTACTTGAAATAATTAACAATTTCAGCAAAGTTGTAGTGTATAAAATAAACCCACACGAATCACCAACATTTCTATATATCACCAACAAAGTCCAGCAGAAAAAGAGAAATTCCATTTAAAAATAACTGCAGATGATTCCACTTTAATTAATTTACTTATGCATTGCCATGCCAATTAAACTACCAGATTACTTTACAGAGCAACAAAAATAGTAATAATAAATCTAAAAGAACAAAATGTCAAAATAAAACAACAAAAGAAACCCTCCTAACATTAGAAACCTGTGGCTGTTTAACAATATAGTGCAATCCCAACTATGTAAGATCTTTAAGAAAAAAAAATTACCACGTTTAATTAGGTTTGACTAAATGTTCTTTTAGTTCCTTTCTCAGTTTAAGATCTCATGATTCTTTAAAAACTTTTTTATGAGAAAAAAAAACTAAAGGTACTATTGAAGTTTACAGAAAAACTAGTAAATATATTTTAAATGTAATATATTTTCAAATATTTTAAGAAACTGTGAAGGATGAATTAGATTGCTTTGTATGTCTGACATAGCACATAAATATTTGCGTGTATCCTCATATTAGGAAGACAATGCATATAATTAATCATTAAATATTATTAATAATAAGACATTCAAAACTGTATTATTGTTTCAAAAACTATTCATGAAAAAGATTTTGACAAAGAACAAAACACCTTTATGTTGGAAATGCCACAAAGTCAGCACTGATTTTTAAAAAAATATAATCAGTCCTTTCTATCGAAAAATCAAAAGTACGTGTTATATGATATGGGAATTCTCTAGAAATTTCCCAATAAATGCAGGGGCAAAGAAAGGATGTACACTAAACCCATTGTTATTTGATAATTTAAAAAAATACCAACAATAGCAATAAAGTAAGAGAAAACTATCAATAGTATAAATCTAGGGAAAGAGTAGGTATTGCTATTTCTACTGAGCACATAATGGTTTATGAAGAAAATTCTGGAGAATCAGCAAAGATACTGAGAACAGACCTTTAGCAAAGTTGGGATACTTTAAAATAAGCCCAGAAAAATCAAAATCATTTCTATGCAATAATAAAGCCTAACGCAAGAGTAAAAAGGGACATCTTATTCAAAATACTTAGTAAATGCACAAAATATTTGGAGATCTATTTACCAAAAGTATAAAATAAATGTACAGATGCATTTACAAAATGCAATTTTAAAATGAAGATTTATATACATGCCTATGTGTATATGGAGTGAGAAAATAATTGTATGTATTTTTATATAATACTGTTATCCAGAGGCCCCACTACATGAAATCTGGACACATTACATTTCACCCCCTCCCTCACTCTTTTCTTGTACTATGCAGGGAAATGGGGGGAAAGGGTCACCTAGGCTCTCTGCCAATGGCCCCAAGCACCACTAATAGTGTTTCCTCAAGTACGGGGGTGGAGGGGAGGGTTTCCTGTTTCCCAGTTTCATTTACCAGCTAATGTTCACATTTAATTTTGCAAAGAAATGTTTACTTAAAAGAAGTAATTGCAAATATACATGTTTACTCCCCAGTACATGATTATTAATCCCTTACTCTACACCAACCTGTGTCTGGGCACAGGAAATGGATTATGTCCCTAGTTTAGTTCAGATACTATCAAGCAGAGCCTCAAGTTCCAAATCCAAAGAACCTTTGACTCCATTCCCAGGTAAGATGGCTTCTTAAGCATTTCCTCTCAAGGTGGTTGGTTGTAACATCCAACTTAGAATCCTGGCATAAACTTTCCCAAAGCTTGAACTCCCAAATACCACTTTCACTCAAAACTGAATAAATGAACCAGAACATAAACAAAAACTTATCAGTCCATAGTACTTACAATTCAGAAAAGAGGCAAGTGTCCTCCTTCCTGGAAAAGTTCATGGCATACATTCTGTGAGTGAACTGTGTACATATTGTGTTCATCCTCTGGACATAAGAAAGAGTATACAGGAAAGAGAGAGAGAGAGAGAAAAAGAGAGAGAGAGAGAGAGACAGAGAGAGGGACAGAGAGACAGAGAGACAGAGAGACAGAGAGAGACAGAGAGACAGAGAGACAGAGACAGAAAGAAGGAGACAGAAAAACAGAGAGAGACAGACAAAGAAAGATACAGATAGAAACCCAGAGAGAGAGACTGTCTAGTCTTAAATACTTGATAGCTTTAAATTCTTAGTCTCTTTCAAATTCACAGCCAATGGAAAGAGAATCCTATCCAAGGAAAGCAGGGTACCTTCATGTTAGGTGATCTGGATATGCTCTCAATCCTTCCTAATTCTAGTGGCTTCCCCACTATTGATTATTCCATTTTTATCCTGCATAGAGCTGACTTTATATAATTGTTGTACAATTGTTTTAATATTCCATATTAAAAGCCATAGCTGAGCTTTTAAAGCCTTTCTGCTCAGGTCATGGGATGGGATTAGGAAAGAGTCATTTTTTTAGGAGTTAGGGAATATTGGCTTTGTTTGCTGTTGTTCATTAATTTGTTTCACTTTAGGTTTTGGTGTCCTTGATGTGGAGAAAACTGAAATTGTTTTATTTCGGTATAGTCCTTTTTTGGAATGATTTGAAAGGTAGTGAATACCAGAGAAAATACCTAGTGCTTCATCTTGTTGGTTATAAGACCTACCCAGTATGTTTATTGTTAATGAAATAGGAATAGATGCAAGTAGAAAAGATAAAATAGTTAACTTTGATTATAAGAAATTGAAGAAGCTCACACAAAAACTGAACCTTAGGTAAGAATAGAATAACTCAAATGGGAAAAAAAAACTTTGAAATAGACGTGTTTTTTTTCATAAATTTCATAAAGATCAAGATATATGAATAACAAATGTAAAATATATATATGTATGTCTATAGTATATGTATATGCATAACCCTCACATACACATACATGTATGTATGCATGCATTTGTATGCATTTTTACAATTATAAATACTCATATAAATTATATGCTGTATATGTTTATCTGCATATGTGTTTAGTATAAGTGCATACATATATAGGTGCAAAAATATGTATAAAGAGACAGAAAGAGCACTGTGAATTACTGCAATTTATTTTGAAATGCAATTCAAAATTATGTGCATAAAATTACTAGAATATTCATTCTCTTGATCCAGAGAATCTGTCTTATACCCCCCAAGAAAGACATTTATAAGTATTAAGTCCTTTTAGAGATCAAAATATTTATGTTTGCACTTTTTGTGGTTGCAAAGAATTGCTAAATGCCTATCAGTTGGTGGAACAAATTGTGATTTGAATGGAATGGAATATTGATAGGATATTAAGAAATACTGGATATGATGAATACAGAGAAAATGAAAAAAATCTACTTGAAATGATCATTTCTATCACCCATTGCCTTTGTTCTTACACATATGCTGCTAAAGATAGGTGGAAAAAATCATTTTAACTAGGTTCACTAAAAATTGATTTTATATCACCTCAATTGGACCATAATTGCTTTTAGACTATCTTTCCACACATCCCTAAGTAACTCACCAACTATTCACCACAGCAGTTTTGCATGCTTCTTCCATTATCTCCTTCTTTACTCTCATCTCACTTGATTAGGTGGCCCTTCCCCTTGCCAAGGCAAACTTCTACACCTACACAAGTGATGCTATTCCACTCCATCTCAATCAGATTGTCTCTCTAACATCCCCATTCTCTCACTTGCATTTAGTCTTTCCCTATTTATTTATTGCTTCATTATTGCTTACAAACATGTTTATGTCTCTGTCAGTCCTAAAAATACCCTCATTTGATCTTTCCAGCCCCAATAACTATATCATCACTTTTTCTCCTGCCTTCTGTCACTAAACTTCTTGAGAATGTGGCTTCCAGTGTTATCCCTACTCTCACCCTCTTCTTAACTCTCTACAGTTTGCATTCTAATGTCCTCATTCAACTGAAACTGAACCCTCCAAAGTTATCAAGAATCTCAGACATACCAATAACTTTTCTCAATCTTCACCATTCTTAACTTGTCTATAGCCTTTGATTATCTTCTTCTCCTTAATAATTTCTTCTATCTAGGTTTTTGTATACCACTCCTATTTGTTCTCTTTCCTATCTGAAAACTCTTCAGTCTCCTTTGATGGATCTTTATTCAAGTCACATCTCTTAACATTAGGTGTTTCATAGAGCTCTGTCCTTAGTCCTTTTATTTTCTTCATAAGTAATTGGTTATCTCATCAGCTCCCACCCATTCAATTATCATCCCTGTGCTAACCATTTTAAAATGCACATATCCAATTCTAAAATCTCCACTGATGCTTAGTCTTGCATCTCCATTTTCCTGCTAGACATCTTTAACTGTGTGTTCTATAAATATCTTTAATTCAACAAGTCAAAAACTGAACTTATGTTACTCACCTCTCCCCTGTCACCCAAAGTCTCTTCTCTTCTAAACTTCTCTTTTACTATCAAGGTTTCTGCAATCTTCCTAGTCCATCAGGATCACAACCTTGTTGTCACCTTCAGTTCTTCATTATCACACACCCTGAACATCCAATCTGTTGCCAAGTTATATTGATTTCATCTTTGCAATGTCTTTTGAATAAACTTAGCCTGACCATCACAGTGGTTTTCTAGTTGGTTTGCCTGTGACAGGTTTCTTCCTGCTCTAGTTTATCCTATATTCAGCTTTCAAAGTTATCTTCCTGAAGTACAGGTTGAAACATGTCAGTAAATAATAGTTGCTTCCTGTTACCTCCAGAATTACATATAAAATACTATCTTTGCTATTCATAGCCCTTCAAAATATACTTCCTTTCCTTTTCAGTCTTCTTAGACCTTAAAGTCTCCATACATACTCTTAATTCCAGTGACACCGTACTTCTTGTTCTTCAAACAAGATACCCCATCTATTGGCATTTTCACTCTTGATTCCCCATGCCAGGAATACTCATTTTCCTCATTTAAACCTATAGAATTCCCTGACTTTCTTTAAGTTCCAGCTAAAATCTCACCTTGTATATAGGAAGTCATTCTCAATCCTTCCTAATTCTAGTGCCTTCCCCACTACTGATTATTCCATTTTTATCCTGCATAGAGCTGACTTTTATATAATTGTTGTACTTTGTCTCCATCATTAGATTATGACCTTGTGTAATGACATGCACAAGAAGCTTTCCAGAACAATGCTATGGTGAACAGCTTTTAAGTTCTTTTACACAGTATAGTGAACACTCTATTTATTCCACAAAAACCAAAGCAAAACATTCACAGAAAATCAAGGTACAGCATTCATAATATTACAAATTACAAAATCACAATACAGTATTCACAACAGTTTACTGTGTATATTTTAGATTCTTTTTAACATGTTGATAGACTGGGTTAATTTAATTATTTTTTCTGCTTTTTTCTTTATCAAAACCATTATTGTTATATATGTCTTTTTGGGAGTGGGGGGAAGAAGGCTATGGGAAAAATTTGGGTGATGCACAAAATGAAATTAGTAAAATTTTTAAAGATTATATTTTGAGCTTTCCATCAATGAATCTTCTGCTTTATTGGATAGCTACCTTCAAGGCATTTTCTAATATTGGATGGCCTTTTCTTAATAGAGGGAGCTCGTCATAGAACATAAAACCAAAGTTAAAAATAATCTCAGAGGCTGTTTAGTTCTACACCCTCCTTTTATGAATAAAACAACTTAGGCCCAGGGGCATTGATTGAAGTCCTAAATATAACACAGGTTATTGTGGAAGGAAGAAATTTGAAGCCAAGTGTCTGACTTAGATCTAATGGTCTTTACACTCAAATCCTCTTTGTACTTGTTATGAGAATATGAAGGTCTTCCCTGCCTCCAGGCCCTTTGCTTTAGTGGCTCTGAGAACCTTCCCTAATTTGAAAGTATACTCTGCCTCCTAATAGGCTGAATGTGGTCACATGGAACCTGTGGCAGGAGGCTTGTTCTTCAGGAATGCCCACACCTTATTACTTTGTGATTGGGCAGTGGGTCAAGAAGGCTGTGAAAGTCTCTGATCCAGGAGAAGGATATATTTATTCCCTGATGTGAGGTTTTGCTTTAGGGCTCACTTTGAGAAAAGTTATATGATTTGGCCAGATGAGAATCTGGGAAGCCATTGAGCCCCCTGGCTTTGAAAAACCTAGATGTTCGTGCTTCCCTGGTAACTGACTAGGTATGGATGTAATGGTCAGATGGCTGGAAGCCCATCTTCTGATCTGTTTCTCTGTCTACTTGTAACTTCTGCTTGTAACTTGTGTTTATATTCTCTGAAGTTCAGGGTGCTGACTTTTCCCCCTGAACTAGGTAAATGATATGTGTTGGATTGATTAAAGTAAGATTGTTAACCCATTTTGACTTGCTTTCCTTTAGAAAAGCAGATCTAAGAGCCTGTGCTAGCAACCACCCTGGGTATGTATCACCTTTGCTGATATAGTACTTTACAGTACAACCTGTAGTTCCTGCCAAACCAAACACTTGCCAATCACTTGGAAACCATTGCTCAGTTTAGGGTCATGTGATCCACTTATACCATTTTATCAGATCATTATCATGAGTTCATCTTCCTTTCAAATGAGTTTGGCATTTGGTTCAATCATCATGTCCACTCCCAACCCCCATCTTCATTTCTGATCACTCAATCTTTACTAATAATGACATTTCAAGTACTCTTGTCTTCTGATTTATCAACTCCAATAGCCTTCAGTTTTATTTGGCCTCCACTACTTATGTTTTAGAAGATATTCTTCCTTAAAACTCTTCTGCCTCTGAGAACTTGAGCTCTAAATTTTCCCTTTCTGATTATAATTTCCTAACATGCTATTTTTCTCTTTATGTCAACTATGTTATCCTGCTCCCTATTGACACCTCAACTTGTTATCTTTCTTTTATTTCTTGCCTTTATTTCCCTTTTTGGCCTTGCTTTTCTCCCTTCACAGTTTTTGCCTCATAGTTATGTTGTTTGTTATACTAGTTGGCTCAGTAGATAAAATATTTGGGCTACAGGCAGGAAGACTGTATTAGACACTTCCTAGCTGTGTGACAGTGGGTAAGTCACTTAACTTCTAATTGCATCAATTTCTTCATTGCTAAAATGAGTATAATTGTAACACCTATCCTCCCCACTCCAGGGTTTTTTGAAGATCAAATGAGGTAATAATTGTAAAATGTTTATCACAGAGCCTACCACATCGTAAGCCCTCTCTTCTTCCTCCTCTATCCCAGAGTCCCCCTTTTCTTTTCATTGTTCATACCCCAACAATTTCCAATTTGGGGTCACCTTCACCTTCTGGTCTTATATACTTTATTAAGTGTCACTGATTTTTCCTTCTCTGTCCCTCATCTCTAACCTTTCCTAACCTGCATGATTCTGCTAAATAACTGAGAAAAGACTAAATTCTTCTACATCCTTTAAAAAACATTTTTGTCATGCAAAATTTTATCTCATGCTCTATTATTTTGCAAATGTAGCAACCAACGGAAGAGTCAGTTTGGAGGACATATGGGGAGTTAGGCACATTGTTGTTTTATCTATGAATTTATTCAATCATTCTGAGGAATAATTTGGTTCTATACAAATAAAGTAACTAAATTGTTTCTACAACTTAACCAAGAAATTCCACTATTAGACATACCCTACAGAGCTCAAAGATAAAAAGGAAATTCTCGGACATTCAGAATTATACATAAATATGCTTTTTTATCAGAGAAAAAACAAAGTTAATAGCAAGTAATTAGACACTGGCTGGAGAAAAAAACCTGTGATATGTCAATGTAATGGGTTATGATTGTTCAGTAAGAATGAAGGGCATAAGAAATTCAGAGCAACTTTAGAAGATGTGTATGAACTAAGTAGGCAGAATCATTAACATGCATATAATGTCTACAGCACAGACAGAACCATAAGGAATCCCAGAGGCCCCTGATTTGAACCTTCTTGTTTCACAGATAAGAAAACAGGTCTAGGGAGGTGAAATGGAATACCTAAGATAACACAGTGTTTATGGATATAGTATGTCCTTTGAAGCAGGATGTAGTATGTAATCAGCTAGAAACTCAGAAGAAGATCAAGTAATTGTGCGACAGGAAAAGAAAAAAAAAGATGATCTAGTCACATTAAAAGAAAGATGAGTAACTGGTAGATAGGCAGAATGCTCCAGGGGCAATCTCAAAATGTTGAGAAATATCATAAAAGGCCTCAAACATGTTGAATGTACATTTTCTTCTAAGTTTTAGAGAGAATATAGATGAAAATTGCACAGGATATGCAAACATGGATAAGTTGTGGCACATAGTAGAATTTTAATAAGTGCTTTTTGAATGAATCAATTAATGATTAAATTTACCAAAAATCAAAACAAAAACAACACCAATGTTTGTACAGGTAATTTATATATTACCATCACAGTCTGGTGAATCACAGGGCTGCAAGTTATAAATATGTTGTTTTAACCACATTGATTGAGGTGTGTGTGTGTGTGTGTGTGTGTGTGTGTGTGCATGTGTATGGGTGCATGTGTGTGTATGCACATACATGTGTTTTCAAGTGCTTGAACTTTCCTCATTTCCCTAATGATTCTCAGAATGTAAGTCAATGGAAAGCAGAAATCCCTCTAAAAAAGTTTGGAAGGCCTAGTTCTAAATCAAGACCCACTTTTGAAAGCAAAGCCTTATGTTTTTTAGGCATGCATTTTACTTTTAGATTTTTTAATGCCTCTGCTTTCCTGACACATTTAATAACCTTAAGTGCTATTTTCAAAAATATGTTTCTTGATCAATTATCAGTTCTGCCCTTGAGAGTCAATGTTGTTTTGCTCACATTTAACTGTGCATAATTATTTGTAAAGTACTTTGATGATTTGGGGAGAAATAATGTTAGAAATTTTAATTACCATTTTTGTTGACATAAAAATAATCAAGCAACAAAAGAATTTAATACATCTCCTAAAACCTGCTGCAGAGCTTCAACTATATCATAGTGTACCCTCTTGATAGTGGTTTCTTCAGTGAATCTATATTCCAACAGTTCTTGACAACCAAGTACCTAACCAAATGTGAGAGTGGGAAGCAAACTAGTTTTTGACATATGCTTGTTACAGTTTTGGAAGTTATGAGAATTGCAGATGTTTAAGACCATATTTTTCCCATCTTTATAATTTTTTATTTAATTATATTCTCATTTTAGGTGGGTGACATGGGTATCCATATTTCTTATTCCTTTCCTATAATATAACTGTATTAATTACTTATTTAGTAATCTATCTTTTCTTGTGCACTTAATTACTATGACAGAATAAAGTCTCTAAAATTCCTTCATTTTGCAGATGACTCAAAGATGGTTGACATAGTTAATATATATCATGACAGATTCAGGCTCCCCACTCCTTCCAGATAAGAGAGGTATGGTCTTTATCAAATAACTTAGATTATTAATAGGAAAAAAAGCAATGCTTATTTTATTTATTTAATTATTTTATTTTAATTTAGGAGGGTAGGGCAAAAATCAATTGTACCTGTAAATGATGGACAGAATCCATTATCTTTCCCCATAAATCTTCCCCACTACTTTCATACTATTGTAAAGGGCAGCACTCCCCTCTCAGTATATCAGGCTGACAATGTGGACATTAAAGTGATCTTCCTAAAGTGTAAGTTTAATTACATTGTCCCCCTCAGTCAATAAATGCCAATGGTTTTCAATTTCCTCCAGGAGCAAATTTTTAAAAAGGCCTATTTGAAATTCAAAGCTCTTCATAATCTAGCCCCTTCATACCTTTCCAAAGCTCTCTTACAACATATTCATACTCTTCCATCCAGAGACACATGGTTGCTGATTGTTCCAGAAGCAATACACTTCAGCTCTCTGCTCCAGTCACTGAAATTAAGAGAGATTGCAGAAGATTTTCAATAGATGGGTTTTAAGTTGGAACTAAAAGGAAGTTAGGGAGGTCAAGAGTCACTGGAAGAGGGAGGGCATTCCAAGGCATGGGAAATAGCAAGAGAGAATGATTATTAGTCAGAAAATTAAAAAAAATAAGTTGATGCATTCTTGTGATGAGAGGGAAAGATAACTAGTTAACAAACTATGTGTTCTATTGGAACTTTCATGATGTTGAGATAAAACAAGGAAGATCCCCAGAACATTGTTTGAGTTCTGTGCTGTTAATTAAAAAAGAATGTGGATGGGTCACACATAATGGGCAATCTGTATAGGTGGTATGACTGCTTTTCATGGATATTGCATAGGAAATTAATGTTCAGGTATAGAATAAATTAAATAATTTAATGATCCTTTGCATTCCTGTGATGCAAATTAGAATAAAGTAATATAGGTTTAGAAAAAGATATCACAATTAATTTTGGTTTACATTGAATATTAAGAAGTATCAGTCAATATTTGTTAATGAGCACTTTTTTATCCTTTATCCATTGTGCATATGGCACTGCTACAAATTCCACATATCCATAGAAAAGTCCTTGTCCTCTATGAACTTATATTCTAATGAGTGATATTAGACCTAAAATTATCTTTAAAATATATATCCATAACACAAAAAAATTATTATCCTATTAAACATTAGAATCAGATAGGCAGAGCTTTGCTCAAAAGTTCTTGAGTAATAATAGAGAGAGAAACATTTCAAAAGGCATATTAGAATCATGTAGAAAAGTCTTTAGTGAGTAGAAACATCTGGAATATTTTAAAGGAATTTTAATTTACTCTAGGCCAATTAGGGAACCCAGGCAATAGTAAACTCTAATTCAACCATGTAAGAGCCTAGTCAGTGCTCAAAAACTAAGTCAGAGAACTGAATTTTCCATTGTTAAGTTATTTACATTAAACACAAGTAGATAGAATGCTGGGGCTGGTTTCCTGGATTCAATGTTATTTTCTTTTTTTTTTTTGGAGGGCAGTTGGGGTTAAGTGACTTGCCCAAGGTCACACGACTAATTTTTGTGCTAAGTGTCTGAGCCTGGATTTGAACTCAGGTACT
Organism: Pseudocheirus occidentalis; assembly: GCA_028646575.1. Taxonomy (NCBI): domain Eukaryota; kingdom Metazoa; phylum Chordata; class Mammalia; order Diprotodontia; family Pseudocheiridae; genus Pseudocheirus; species Pseudocheirus occidentalis. Next base: position 33,289 of record JAQQSW010000355.1, on the reverse strand, counting down.
CCTGACTCCAGGGCCGGTGCTCTATTCACTGCGCCACCTAGCCGCCCCTCAATGTTATTTTCTTAGACTTAATGGGGACAATATATATTGTCAAGTCTACAATTTGCTTTTGGACCTCCTAAAAGTTTCTAATTTCGGATCTTTTTCATTTGCAATTATTAATGATGCTTCCAAGATACCATAGGACAGAACTCTCTTGAAGTGAAATTTAGGGTAATGTCATACAGTTTGTTTCTGTCAATTGCTTAGAGCTCAGTGATAATGAGGATAGAGTTACAGGTTCCCCACGGGGGTGGGGCATTAGCTTTGCCATGATCCTTTCTTAAGGAGCACATATTTAGCCTCTTTCTAATTGTTCTACATATTTCTAGTGCGTCACAAGGGAAATTGTGTGGAAGAATTTATGGAATTAATGTGAGTGCCTCACCAATTCTAGGAAAACCACTGAAAGGAGCAGATCATCAGTGATGTACATCAGCAAGAGATCAACCAGAGATCTATATCAGAAAGAGATCAGCAGAGCTCTACATCAAAGAGAGATCAGTTTTGTCAGCATGCCACATAATTCAAACCTCATTCATATGTGTATATATATTGGAATAAAAATTATTGACAGTATCATTTTTTATTAATTTTAATTCAATATTGTTAATGAAAGAGAATGAGGTATATGGTGTGTTATGTTGTTTTGCCTGTGTAGGTTATGTCCACATGGGTCTGTCTAGATGTACCTTGGGGGAGGCAAGAATAGATATCTCAATTCTCTTTTTCTTCAGTCCTTCTTGAAAGAGACTAATTCCTGTCAAGAGGGAAAGGAGTTTGGAGCCAGAAGCTGACCACTCTTTTCTCCTCAAAAAGAGTGGACACAAGGCAGATCGATCTGCTCTGTCAAATGTTATTAGTGTAGGGGAAGTAATTTTTAGACTCAATCTGTACTACTAATCACTATACCTTAATGAGGATCAAGCATCTTAAGATAAACACACACACATATACAGACACACATGCATGTGTGTGGCTTAACCCTTTTCTTTCCAGATGCCAGTTCTAAAGTAAAAATGAATAGCTAATAACTTTATTTGTCCCAGTGTAATGGTAATTAATTTAAATTTGAAGACCCCTTTTTATGTCAGTTAAGCAGGTACTTAGCCCTTAGTAACTAATCAAACCTCTCTGAAAGAAACAGAAGGTGTGAACTCTGTCTCCTGTTGCTAACATAACAGGAAGGGGGTTGGCTGAAACAAGAAGTCAATGCTGTGTGTGTGTGTGTGTGTGTGTGTGTGTGTGTATACAAGAAAAACACCAGAGGTAGTGGCATAGTATTATGTAGGCTTTAAAACGATATAATGTGTATCCCTTTAAATTATATGCCATTGATACTTTGATTTCACCCTGCTGAAACGTGTAACTGATTTACAGTCTTAACAAAAGAGGAAAAAATTGAAATTGCTCTGATTTTAGACATAAATGCTGCTTTTCACTGGATCAAGGTACTATATTTATTACCAATCTTTAAAAAAAAGTCTCTTAGTGCTCTCCATTTTGAATGAAATGCTTGTGTGTTAGAGAAGACAATGAAGAAAAAACTATAAATAGTGGTCTTGGAATGATTTCATAAATTTGTCCCTTCAAAATCCAAAATGTTGACTGAATTTTTAGTAATTTGCATGTCATTGTTTAGACATTTTTTCTCCCAAAGCAGTAAAGCACAAAGAATACAGCATTTTTGACCAAATATGTGTTTCCTTTGATGTGGTTCCATGTTTAATTCTTTATCTTCATAAGAGAAAATTTTGAACCATTTTTAAACCAGCAAGCAAAGTGTTGCCTTTTGACTATAGAACATATATGACACATGAACATCAGGAAATGATATTTCATACAAAATGGATAATATGAAGAATTTGGAGGAACTCGGGAGAGTTTAAATGAAATGTGAGCATAGTAAAAGAACAAGATATGCAGCAACTACAATTATATAAAAAAGACAAATACATGCCAGAATTCTGACAATTGATCACTCTACTGTAAAGGACTGAAAATGACCCCATTCAAGTGTATAGGACAGATGATGAAATCTAACTCTGTTCTCTTAGGAAGCAGTGCATGGACCACAGGTGATAGATGAGGAATTCATTCCAGATATACAATGTAGTGCTTTTGTTTTTGTTTTGCTTACTAGAAAATCTTTTCACCATTCAAAGTTATACATATGTGTTTATTTCAAAATAGAGAATTGAAAAGATTTTGTAGAATAATATCAATGCAGCTGGGAGAAGAACTTAAATTGTCAAATGGAACAAAATCACACCTCTTTCATAAAGACTTAATATTCACGATCTATTAGAAATTTACTTCAATATATGACCAAAATGGTCCCCTCAATTAATAAGTGATAGGAGAATATGAACCAAAACTATAATTACAACCTAGTGACAAAGAAATTCAAATGAAAATAATTCTGAGAATTTACCATACATGCAGGAAACTTTAAAAAATGATTAAACCATAGAAAAGGTCAACATTAAGGGAAACTGAGGAATTAGAAGCAAGTTTAAAATACTATTGTTAGAGGTTTGATTTGGACCAATCATTCTGGAATGAAATTTGCAATTGTGCTAAGAAAAAGGCAATGAAAATATCAATATCCTTTCACCTAGAATTTCCATTGGTAAACATGCAAACTAAGAATATCCAAGACAGAAACTAGAAAGAAACCATAATGCTCATAATCATAGTGTTAAATATATTTTATTAATTTCATTAAATAATCTCATATTGCATATAGAAAAGGTTCAACAATATCATTTTAAAAATTGAGTTCCAGAATCCCTTCCTACTGAACCTTCCACCTCCATCAGAAGGCAAGCACTTTGATATCAATTATATGTGTTATGTAATACAAAACATATTTTTATATTAGCCATGTTGTAAAATAAAACATCAGCAAAAAATGAAACAAAAATAGGAAAATGTTTAAAGTACGTTGAATTTATATACAGAATTCAGTAGTTACCTCTTTGGAGTTGGGTAGATTATTCATCACGGGTCTTTTGGAATTGTCCTTAGTTATTGTCTTGATCAGAGTAGCTAAGTTTTTCATAGTTGATGATCCTTACAATATTGCTGTTACTATGTACAAGTTTCTGGTTCTGGTCACTTTACTTTACTAATGAATCTTCCCAGGTTTTTCTGAAATGATCTTGCTCATAATCTAGGATAGTAGAATAATACTCCATCACAATCACAAATCACAATGTGTTTAGTCATTCCCTAATTGATAAGCATCCTCTCAGTTTCTAATTTTTTGACATCACAAAGGAACTGCTCTAAATATTGTTGCCAAATATGTCCTTTTCCTTTTTCTTTGATCTCTTTGGGATATAAACTTAGAAATGATATTGCTTCATCAAAGAGAATGTACAGGTTTTTTTTTCGGATCTAGTCCAAACTGCCACCAATATTGCTTTGGTTGTTTTGTTGTTCAGTCATTTAGTTATGTTTGATTTTCATGACCATACCTGTCCACGGAGTTTTCTTTGCACCAATTCTGGAATGGTTTCCCATTTGCTTCTCTAATGGATCCTTTTGTCAGGGAAACAGAGGTTAAGTGACTTGCCCAGGGTTACAGTACATCTAGGAAGTGTCTGAAACTATACTGGAACTCAGGTTTTTCTGACCACAGACCCAGAGCTCTATCTACTGAGCAACCAGCTACCTCCCAACAATGCATTGGTGTCTGCATTTTTCCACATCCCCTCCAGCAATTGTAATTTTTATTTTATCTCACGTTAACCAATCTGGTAGGGGTGAGGTATTATCTCATATTTGGTTTTATTTGCTTCTTCCCAGTCAGGCGTGATTTAGAGAATTTTTATATGACTATTGATATCTTTGTTTTTTCTTTTGAGAGCTCTTATATATTATATATATATATATATATATATATAATGAAAATATTATAAAATGAAAGATAAAACCTGTCTTTTATGTAATTGGAAGAAATACATAGTAAAGAGTAAAGAAATAGTAAAAAAAATAAATTTAAAAAAGAGAAAAAAATGTGAATTGAAGTTTTGGTTGAAGAAGTCGTGGTGAAAGTTTTAGCTGTCTGACACATGCCATCTCTCTTTTCTTCTCCAGAATGCCTTAATACTTCAGGTACTCGAATTCACTTGCCTATAGGCTTTCTCACAACAATAAGGAGAAAAGTATCTGTTTCCTGTATCCAGCAAAGCAGAAGCCACAGGGAGCAAATTACATGTAAGGAAGAAGATTAGGTACTGAAGCATCCAGATATGTGTAGCAATAATCAGTAGATATAAACTATGGCTTCAAATATCCAAATATGAATGAATGGTCAAAGTTTAATTAAGTTGATACAGGAACTAAAGGTCTGAAAATAAAAATATAAAATACAAATGAACCCCATGGTTGTTATTCAGACTTACAGGAATGAAAATGACTGAACAACCTAAGGAATGAAACCTAAAACTTGAATACCTTATTCAAAATAAATGATAGATTAAAGAGGTGGCAATGAGTAATATTTTATTAAAATAGTATTATACACAAAAAGAGTAGACTCATGAGAAAGATTCAAGTAATTCTATGGAAGATCTTGGGGAGAATTTAGGGGAAAGTCCAATAAAGATAAAGACAGTAATAATTTTCTTATAAGAGTATACTGTGGACAATCTGGATAGACAGAATGGATGAAGAGTTTAAGAAAGGTATCACAAACAAACCTGATTCATGCACTTGATATAGTAATGGTGGGAGATTTCAATGATCTAGATAGCTACTGGCATGCTCACCCTAATATACACGTACATAGCATCTAACAACTTCTTAACTTGCCTAATTATAATGTAATATTTATCAGATAATAATGTAATTTTTTCAATGTAGAAACGTAGAAGTTTTCAATATAGTATTTATTCAATGTATTTCAATAAGTAGAAATTTTATAGTGGATCTGATTCACCTAGTAAAGAAGAATTTATTTATGGAGTGCAAATGAAGGGGAAATTTCAGTTGCAGTGGTAGTGATCACTGGCTACTTATGTTTGTGACAAAAGTAAGAAAAATTGAGTATATTCTCACCTTTACCTAAGATATGAGAAATTGATCATAAAGCATTTATTAAGTATCTGATATGAATATTGTATTTCCCACCTTGAGGGAAGAGGATTTCTTTTTCTTTTTTCTTTTTTTTTTATCTCCTGAATATACTATAGTGTCTGGCACTTCATTTGCTGTTGTTCACTTTTTTTCAGTTGTGTCCAACTCTTTGTGACCACATTTTGGGATTTCTTGATAAAGATATTAAAGTAGTTTGTCATTTTCTTCTCCAGCTCATTTTACAAATGAGGTAACTGAAGCAAACAGAGTTAAGTGACTTGCCTAGGATCACACAGTTAACAAGTATGTGAGACCAAATTTGAATCCAAATCATGCTGATTCCAGGGCTGGTGCTCTTTCCAATGTGCCACCTTGCTGCCTGCAGACACTTATTCCATGTTTATTAATAGATTGGTTTAATGTATCTAAGAACTAGATAAAAAGGTTCTGGTGGTCCAGTAGAGACATTATTTTCTTTCATATCCTCAGATCTTAGTATTGAAAAATGCTAATAGTTTTAGGAAATAGTTTAATATTTTGTTGAGGGAAAGAATGGACTTAACCTTGTGGGGCATTGGTTTCCTTTTCTATAAAGCAGGCATAATAATATGTGCCCTACTATGGGCTAATATTGTTGTAAAGATCAAATAAAATGGGATAATAGATGTAAAAGAACTCTAAAAATGACAAAGGGTCATATAAATAGAAAGTATTGTTAAAAAGACAGGTTTCTATCCTATACTGCATCCTTCTAGTGAAGAAGGAAATATCCTAGAGAATAACTGATAAGACATAAATCATGGATGAGGTTGTATAATTAAATAATATTATTTTACAAAAGACTAAAATTTAAATAAGGGTGGAGTCAAATAAGACTTGGAAATATGATGGTTGTCCTTAGCATAACATTTGGAGTTTTATTGTTACTTTCGTTAGATGTGGCAGACTGCTAGGAAGTGGGGATAATATCAATGCTTCCAATGGGTATTTTAGCGGGGTGGAATCATCAAACTACAACAGTTTTTCAAGTGGCCATATAGCAATGTTGTATAGGAGATTTGAGACAGGCAATGTCTGACTTGGTCCCAGCACAGCAGATTGGGCTTGTATGAATCGACCAACATCAAATAAATGAAGGTAAAAGGGAACATGCTTGCAGTGCGATTCAAAGATCCAAGTCTCAGTGTATACCAGACAGATTAGATAGACTTAGCTCTTCTTAGCAATACAGTACAATGATTCCAGACAGTTCCAAAAGACTCATGGTGGAAAATGTTATCCACATTCAGAGAAAGGTCTATACAGTCAGGATGCAGGTGGAAGCATATTTTTTTTGTTTTTTTCTTTCTTTCTTATGCTTTTCTTTTGTTCTGATTCTTCTTTTACAACATAACCAATATTGTTGCAAAGATCAGATCAGGAGAACAACAACAACATAAGATGGAAAACCTGTAGCTGAGATGTGGCTCAGGTTTGAGAAACTGATAAATCTTAATGGACAATATGAACATTTCGGTTTTTTTCCTAGGAGTTGTTGAAAGTAACTATTAACTTTTTCTCTCTCAATTTTGTCTACGAAATCCTGCATTTTGATAATGTAGCTGAGGCACCAAAGAATTAAGAATCTGTGATATTCTATTCTTCCCAAAAGGTCATTACTATCAAATGCCCTGTTCTCATCAGCATATTTTAAAATTTTTGCATTGATTATATTTTTCATTATTTCATACTGGTGTCAAATTTTCAGAATAATTAATTTTCACATTTTCCAGTGCTAATATTATATTAACACTTGTAATATTCAAGCACTTTGTTCATCCTTCAAAATTTGCAAATAAGAGTCACTCAATAGTTACTTTACTTAACTTCACAATTAATTGAGTTAGGAGAAAAAACGTATCTTGATATGAACATAATCCAAATTAATGAGTGGCCATAGGACACATGATCTGTTCTCACTGTTCTCACTACTGCCAGTATAAAGTTGTATTCAAGATAATCATATTAATACTCAAAATAAAAGTCAAATGTTATCATGATATTGAAATGGACTTTAGAGATTCTCCAGTATATCCTCCTTAATTTTATAAATAGTAAAGTTTAGCCCCAAAGGAGAAAGGGAAGCATGGTACAGGGGAAAGATTTCTGAGTTTGGAGAGACAATGCGGATTTCATTCTGTTCTGCCTCCTCCTTTCTATGTGACTTTGAGTAAGTCTCTTTAACTCTCTTGAACCTTAATTTCTTCATCTGTACAATAAGTTGGATCGTATAGTGTATAAAACTTGTTTCAACTTGATATCTATGATACAATCTATAATCTTATCTTCCTAAGGTCTAACAAGTAATAAATATTTGGATTTGATGGTCTGATTTAAAATAGGTCTCTTTTCAAATATTCCTCCTTAAAAACATCTACTCATGTATTTATATTGAATTTGGAGGGGCCAGGGGGTTGAATCTTCTCTCTGACAAAGAGTCTGCATGGCCCTTGAAGGACTGTATTCCCTTTCCAGCCCTTCCTGTTGGACTGCCAGGCTGTCTTCAGCTGGAGATGTGTTTCACTATCTTTTTGTGGGTTCTTTTACTCTGCCATCTTGTATCTGCCCCCTCAAAGTCATTCTTAAAATAATATTACTGTTATTCTATATACTGTTCTCTTGGCTCTGTTCATTTCACTCTTTATTATTTTGTGAAAGTCTTTCCATGTTTTTCTAAAATCATTAGCATTCTTCATAGGTCACAAACAAAATTCTACAAGAAGAGATAATAAAAACCCCATTTACAATAACTTTATGTAGCATAAAATTCCTGGAAGTATACCTGTGAAAACAAACCTATCAACTATGTAAACAAAATTATATAAAAACTATTTTAATGCAAATTGTATAAAATTTAAATAATTAAAGAAATATTACTTGTTCTTGGTAGGCAGGACCAATGCAATAAAATGACAATTTTGCCCAAACTAATTTATATGTTCAATGCCATCCCAATTAAATTATACTTTTTTACTGAATTAGAAAAAGAAAATTATTTTGAAAAAAAATAAGAAAATCAAAGAAAATATTGAAAAAAATGTAAAGAAAGGAGATTTAGCAGTACCAGCTCTTAAACTATATTATGTCAGTAATTATCAAAGCTATCTGGTACTGGCCAAGAAAGAGTAAGGTAGTTCCATGGAATAGAGTAGATATACAATTTATAGCAGCAAATAAACATAGTAATTTTGTGTGTGACAAGCGTAAAGATTTAAAGTTTTGATATAAGAATTTCTTATTTAGTTTAAAAAAATTGGGAAAACTGGAATGCCACATGGCAGAAACTACCCTTTCTTATGGCATTTAACAAGATATGGTCAACATGGATAGATGACCTATATAGATATAAAGTGAAATTTTTACAAGAAAACTATTACTTATCAGACTTATGGACAAGTGAACAATTTATGAATAAACAAGTGATAGAGAGCAAAGTTAAGTGTAAAATGAGTCACTTAGATTATATTGAAATGTTTTTATACAAGTAAAACAAATGTAACCAAGATCAGAAGGAAAGCAGAAAATTGGGGCAAACATTTTATAGACATATTGTCAGATAAAGTTCTCATATCTAAAACATATGAAGAACTTTGTCAAATTTATAAGGATGTGAATTATTTTCTGATTGGTAAAGGATATCAGTAAAATTGTTGTTACTATATAGAATGTTCTCCTGGTTCTGTTCCTTTTGTTCTTCATTAATTTATGCATGTTTATGCTTTTCTAAAATCAACAAATTCATCATTTATTATAGTGACATTTCTGACCATCCTTCTCTTTCATATACACCCTAAATCTCTTTAGGTCATGGTACAGAAGTTGGAATATTATTTGCTCCCTATACTCACAGCCTTTCCCTTTACCATCATCACTCTTTAATCTTGTATCATGTAGTTTATGCAGTCAAAATTATCACCTGGTCCAAATCTTGATTTTTATTATAAGAGAAGGTACTCAATTCTGATTATTTATGCTTCTACTCCACTTAAGAATCCCTTGGAGACAGTATGAAACTTGATCTTGCCATTATCTACAAGGCTTCACTTCCCTGTTCAGGAAGTCTGAAATTATTTTATTTGATCCTTTTTCATTCCATCATCCCCTGTGTCCTAACTTTGTTTGTTATCCTCTGAGAGCTCCCTTAGTTCCTTCTAAGGTCACAGTCTTTTTACTCTTCTACTTCTCTTTCATAATCCAAACAAAATAATTTTGTCACTCTTTTCACTAAATTCAAATCTGCCCATCTATGTATGTCTTTTTATCTCTGCCAGTTTTTGTTTTGAAGTCTGTGATTCTATTTTCCCACTTGTCTGCTCTCTGTTTCTATGTCTTTCCTCTTTTCTCCATCTCCATCTCTCTCTGTCTCCACCTGCCTCTGTTTCTCTTATTCTTTCTCTGTCTTGATTTCCTCTTGAGTGACTTACTCAAGATCACAGAGATAGGAAATGGCCAAGCCTGAATTCATACCTAAACTTGTGTCTTAAACTGATTTATTGGCAATAATTTGATGGACAAGGTTTATATCAGCCTAGGAAGAATTAAGGTTAATGGAACTATGTAAGAGGGCTCATAAAGACAAAAGAAAATAATTCAGTTTGATCTATGACACAGAAATAGGATAAAAGGGACTGTTTAAACAGTAAGTTGGAGTGACATGGGGGCTGTAGGGGAGTGAAATTCCTCAATCTTTCAAGTTTAGAAAATAGTTAAATAATTCTTGTGATTTGCAAGCATTAGTTCATAATTTGTCTTTCCATCACAGTATGATATGCACTGTGGTGAAGAAAAGCATATTTTTACTGCAACTGAAGGTACTTTTTTGCCTATAATAGAAACTCTTGGGGATTATGTCTAGCCTTTGTGTTGACTCTTGCACCATAGCTAACTGATTCTGACTGCATTTGGTGGAATGCCATATACCACAGTAGGCTAGAATGCCTGCTGTTCTGAAATAAAAATTCACATAATATTTTTAGTCTATATTATGAATAGCTTTCAAAGAGACTTTGAATATTTACCAAATAAAACAACAAAGTTATATTATTGATAATTATGAAAATAGCTGTCCTGTTTCCAGGCTCAGTTGAATAAAATTAGGTAATAATAAAGGGTCAAGAGAATCCATTGTAATATGACATATTGATAAAGTTTAGCTATTTTACCCATTTATAGAGTAGGATCCATAGATTTATAGGTAGCACATAGCAGGGATCTCACATATCTTCTTTGTTCTGGTCCCCTAATACCATTTCTTCTAACATATGGTGCCCAGAAAGAATTGAACATATTATTCTAGGTGTGGTCAGACTATGGCAGAGAACAATGAAAATGTCAGCTCCCAAGCTAGTGACAATTACACTTCTGTTAAGGAAGCCTAAATTTACATTAGCTTTTGACTACCACATCACACTACAAATTCATATTATGTGTCAAATTTGCTAAAATTCTTATTTTTCACATTTAGTGTCATTTAACCACATTTGCCTACTCTATTCTTATGTAATTGTTTTTTCCCCTAAATCACTTTGAAGGATGCTATGTTTATCCCTATTCCATTTAATCTTATTATCTTCAACTTAATGTTCCAGTTTGTGGGAATTTGTAGGATTATTTTCTGTTAAAAAGCACTTGATTTATATCAACTATAAATTTATAAGTACTGAGGCAATTGATTTACAAGTACTGAGGCAATGACCTATGATTCTAGGTCACTCATAAAAATGTGGAATAGAATATAACCCATGACAGATCTTTTGATTGTTAGATACTTTCCTCTAGGTTAATTTCAAATTGATTTAGTGCTGCAAATTTTGATTAATTTCCCAAACTTCAAGACACTTTTCTAATCCTGGTTGTGTAAAGATAAAAAGGGAAGGTTTCTGAGAAGATGACTGATTGTGTAAGAATATCTCCTACTAATTCAAAAATAAAGATATGTGCCAAAATAATAGAATAAAATCAACCAAAAAAGAAAGGATTTCAAAGTAATCCACATAAGAAAAATCCTCCAGATAATACATTAGAAAAGAAATGAATACACATACACACACACACACACACACACACACACACACACACACACACACACACATACAATTCCATCATTCAATGAGGAAAGAATTTGAGGAAAATATTGTTAAAGAAAAACTCTAGGAAAGGGAATAGTACTGAAAGTCTTGAAATAATACCAATTGAATCCCAGGCAATAATATTGTAAAAATTATAGAAAGCCAATGTATTTGAGAAACTTAATAAAATAATTAAGTTAAGAGAAGTGAAATTAGAATTTATAAAGACTTCCAAAAAATTATCCGTGGTTTAGAACAGTAGATAATTAGCACTGGATTTGGAAAAAAAAAGAGGATCTGAATTTAAATCCTGGCTTTGACACTTATCTTGCTACATCCTTACTACCTACTTGCTATTCGAATTTTAACACATCATGTAACTTTTCTTTGTTTCAGTTTTCATTTCTCTAAATACCATTGGACTAAATGACTTCTGTACATCTTTCCAGCTCTATGTCCATGAAGCTGGGATCATTTGAACTTTAATAGAGCAGGAAGCTCTCTGAAATACAGAATAACAGGTGAAGAATAACTAAAATTAGAGTTAAAACAAGCAGCAATAGAGGAATGTCAAATGAAAAAAAGTAGTTGAAGAATATACAATTTTATATGGAAAAAATATTTGAACTTGAAGGCAGGATGTAGTAAGACAATCTGAGAATTTTTTGACTCCAAGAAACATATGATGAAACAAAATCCTGAAACTGTAGAAGCACAGGGTAAAATATAGCTCAACTGAATACATAGTATGCTAATAAAAGGATGTCAAGTTCATCTACTTAGAAATATAGTCATCAATTTCCCTGCTTTCAACATTGAACTGAGAATGTTATAGTCAAGAAAAGAGACCTTTCACATATCAAAGTAAAACTATCTGGCAGACCACAAAATATCATTTGTTTATCATAGGAAGTGGGAAAAAGCTAGAACTTTATATTCTTAAATACAAAATAATTAGAGTTTTATTCTGTGTAAAATTAATCTTCATGATCAAAATATGTTTTGAATGGGAAAGAAATTGAACCTGTCTTTTCATAGAATAATAAATAAAAATCCCCCAAAGTAAACAAGTTAATATAAAGCTCCTTCCAAAAATGCTAAGAGAGACAAGATTTAGAATGACTGATCTTATATAAACATTGAAAATAACAAAATAATAATAATAATAATAGTGAAGCCAAAATGAGGGATATTAAATTCTAAGATTTCCTAGAGAAGTGATGAAATTAGGATACAAAAGAGGAAGATCTAAATTAGTATTTTAGAAACTGGATTCGATAGATTCAGTGCATTTAAATAAAGGTGTTGTATATGGGGGAGTGGCAAGTGAAGATGTTCTGAATAATCCAATAATGATAAAGTTAGAAGAGAAATACTTGAGGAAGAGGGAAAGTGAGATGAAGAGAGAGTGAAAAAACAGCAATTCAAGTAGCCTCAATTAACCTGAGATTGACTCAGGAATTTTGGTGCAGTGAATACCCTTGGGAAGAGAATAAATTCATTATTTTTTCTTTTAAAAAAATGTTTCCCCATAGTACTGTCCATTTTTTGCAGCGTTTTTTATTAGTGAGCCTTTATTGAAGTATTTTTTGGTACCCAATGTGTTCCATTGATAATTTCCTCTATTTTAACTGGTATCAAATTATTTTGAGAATTATTGTTTTTTAGTATATTTTGAGATCTGGTCCTTCTACAACCTCTTCATTCCCATTTATTTTTATTCTTTTTCTTGAGATACTTAACTTTTTAATATGGATTAATTTCTTCACTATTTTTCTTAAGTCTATAAAGTAATCCTTTGGTAGTTTGACTAGTACGTGATTCAATAAGAAAATTATTTTTCATAGCATTATAATTTTCATTATATTAACTGTCTACCACCTATAAACACACTATTTATTCCCCAAAATTAGATTTTCCTTTATTTCTATAAGCAGTTTGTGTTTGTATTCATATATGTCTTGTATATATCTTAGAAAGAAGACTCCCAAGTATTTTATACTTTCGTCAGTTATTTTAAATGGAGTTTTTTTTTATCTTTTCCTACTGGGTTTTATTGGTTTTATATAGAAACGTACATGTTTTTTGTCTTTTTAATCCTGCAAGTTTGCTGAAGTTGTTTATTGTATAAATTAATTTTAATGAACTATTTAAATTCTTTAAGTGCATCATCATATCATCTGCAAAAAGGTGATAATTTTGTTTATTCCTTATCTATGAATATTCCTCACTTTCTTTTTCTTACCTTTAGGGTTTAGCCAACATTTCTAGTACTATATAAAATTGAAGCCATGACAATTATCATTCTTGTTTCACCATCTGAATTTATTGGAAAGGATACTCATTTATCTCAATTACATATAATGGTAACTATTTTAGATATATGCTACTTATCATTTTAGGGAAAGATTCATTTGTTACTAGGTTCTCTAGTATTTTTAACCTAAATGGTATTGTACTTTGTCACAAGCTTTTTCTGCATATAATACATATTTTCTTCATCATTTCAACATATAATTTTGTTTATTTAACTATTATCATGGTTAACTAAGTTTATATTTTTCCTAATATTAAGTTGAACCTGCATTGCTGGTTTAAATCCAACTTGATCTTTGTGTTATGTTGTTTTATCATTTGTGCTAATATCTTGTTTAAAATTTTTGCATCTTTGTTAGATAATATTGGCTTACACTTTTATTTATCTGTTGTGATTCACTTTTTTATGTAACAAGATTGTATCTTTGTCATAGAATGAATTTTTCAAAGTTTTCTTTTGTAATTTTTGTATTTAATGTATGTAATTTTGCAATTAATGTTTCTTCGAGGATTTGATAGAATTTAATTCCTAATTCATCTCATCCTAAAGTTTTTTCTTTCTTTTTTCCTTTGAAGTTCATTTATGAATTGTTCAATTCCTTCTTTTGAAATCACATAGTTTTAATCTCTCTAATTCTTGTTCTGTTCATTTGAATCCTTACATTTTATGTAAATATTCATTCATTTTACTTAAATCTTTGTTTTTATCTGCTTATATTTGGGCAATGTCTTAAAAATAGCCTTTATTTTTATTTTTTTTCTTTTTGGAGAGCAATTGGGGTAAGTGACTTGCCCAAGGTCACAAGGCAAATAAGTGTTAAGTTTATGAGGCCAGATTGAACTCAGGTCTTCCTGACTCCAGGGCTGGTAGTCTATTCACTGCATCCCCAAGCTACCCCTGCATTGTATTTTATTTTTATTTTTTGCTTTAAAATACCATTTATTTTTACTGTATTCATTTTGTTTCTCCCTATTTACTTTTTATATCAGTAATTTTGTTTTCCTCTTTATTCTTTTTAACTAGATTAGCTAATAATTTATTTAATTTTTAGGAGTTTTTTTTTTCATTGTAATTGGTGTCCCAAAGCCAATTGGTATGGATTTCTTTTCTCTTTGGGTGAGAGCAATATCCTTTGCCTGTGCAAGGGCCAGTAGAGTGGAAAAGTGAGGGGAAGAAGAGAGGTCATATCTCTTCAGGGTCTTTGATGTCTTTTGGATCACAGAATCAAAAGAAAAGTTGTGATGGAGTCTAACCTCACTTTTTTTTGGTCTTTTTGGAGGGGGAAGGGCAGGGCAATTGGGGTTAAGTGACTTGCCCAAGGTCACATATCTAGTAAGTGTTAGGTATCTGAGGCCAAATTTGAACTCCAGGGCATGTGCTCTCTTCACTGCATCCCCTAGCTGGCCCTCTAACCTCTCTTTCATGCCACTGGGAGGAAAAGACTCTGGGAAGAAGCTGATATGACAGGAGCTGGGAATTTCTATCATGTCAGAAATTTTTCCCTTGGGGTAAGATCTGAACTCTGTTGGTTGGGTTGGATACTTCAAATCACAGTTAGAATGAACTCTACTGTGAGTATGTACATATATCTATTATCTATCTATCTATTAATCCATCTATACATATTCTCATATGTATTCTTTTCCTGGTTTCTACTTTACTATCAACTTGAATAAGTAAGTAGTTTACTATTTTTTATATATGTTCTTTGTGGAAATGGCACTTGGTGGGAAGAGATTCAAGCCTTGGATATAAAGTTTAGGGCTTCCCTTTTTCCATTACAAAACAGTGATCAGGAGTTTACCTGAAACCAAAAACTCACTTCCTCATAAATACAGTACTTAAATGAATACACACACACACACACACACACACACACACACACACACACACAATTGTAGCCTGATCCCTTACTCTGAGGAGAACAAAATTATTAGGTCCTGGTTCCAATCTGCTTCCCCCTCACCTGGAATTTTTTCTCCTTTGAAGAAAGGTGGAAGAAGGGACACTGGAGACACTTGTCAATGTCTCCTTGTAGGGCCAGACTTTTAAAATAGGTTATTGTTTTCAATTTTGTTAATTTCTTCTTTAATTTTCTTTCTTTAATATTTTTGCCTTTTGAAATGATTAGTTTTATAGTTTTATTGCATTCCTAATTCAATGATCTTTTCATTTTTTTGTTAATAGAGGTATTTTGACATACACATTTTCCCCATGGGAACTTTTAGGATACATCCCCAAAATTTTGAATGTTATCTATTTATAGCATTATCTTTATAGAAATTATCATATTACTTTAGTCAAACCTTTAGATATCTAATACTTTTTT
This sequence comes from Pseudocheirus occidentalis, assembly GCA_028646575.1. Taxonomy (NCBI): domain Eukaryota; kingdom Metazoa; phylum Chordata; class Mammalia; order Diprotodontia; family Pseudocheiridae; genus Pseudocheirus; species Pseudocheirus occidentalis. The sequence continues at coordinate 17,412 of JAQQSW010000355.1, read as the reverse complement.
TTAAAAGAAAGCAATATAATTTGATATATGGAAAACCACTGAACTCTATCATTTTCCCTGTAAACATCTCTTTTAAGCTTTTTATTCTGGTTCTAATATTCCCCCTCCCCTTTACCTCTAATCAGAAGTCTTTCTACAGATTTTTTACTGCACAAATAAAAGTTATTTACGTATTTGCTCTTTCTTTCTTCTGTCATCTATGTCAAAAAGTTCTGTGGCACCATCCTCTATTCTCTCCTTTATTCTAATCTCTGATGAAATGATTGCCATTGAACTTACCAAGGCTACCTATATATACCCTTGATTCTCTATCTTGCTGTCTTCCAAGAAATTGCACATACAATCACATTCCCTTTTCTCAATATAATAATCCATCTCTCCCTCTCAAATGGCTTTTATTGTGCTATCTGGATCTACCCACTTCTCCAAACTTATTACCTTTATCCTACATTTCCCTTAAAGATATTGTCCTTTTCTCAAACTCCTGGAGAACTTTATTTACTCATTGTAACTACTTCTTCTTTCATTTATTTCTGTACTTGGAATTTCTAACTGATCATTAACCTAAAACTACTTTCTCCAAATTTAGTTAATTAGTGTTCTCTCCATCACCAAAATCGATAGATTTCTCAGTGTTCGTTCTTCTGGTCCTCTTAAGCAATGATTGTATTGACCACTTTGCTTTCCTAGATACTCTTTTCTCTCTTGAGAATTTGTGAGACTAAAATCTCCTTTTTCTCTTCCTCCCTGTCCAGCTGTTCCTATACAATCCTTTTTGATGGATCACTTCCCACATCCAACCCTAATTTTGGTAGTACACTAAATCTTTATCTTGGCCCTCTTATTTTTCTTTTTAAATTAAGCAAATTATTGATTTTATTAGTTCCCAAAGGTCCAGTTTTCATCTGTATGTATAAAAGTCTTTTGACAAAATAAAACATTCATTTATGTTAAAAAGCATAGGCATGAAAAGGCCCTTCTTTCATTATTAGTTTTTTAAAATGTATAAGAACAAGAGCTAACATTAGTTGCCATGGTGAAATACTCGAGGCATTCCAAGCACAATGGTATAGGAAAATATTTCCTCCTCCCCACTCTTATCTGACATTAATCTATAAACTATGGCCATAGCACTAAGATGAGAGAGAAATAAAAGGTATAAACATCATATAAGATGTTATCTCTACCAGCAGACTATATGATGGTTTATTTAGAAAGCCCAAGAGAAAGCCCGGAAACTAATCGAGATGATGAATAGCTTCAGTCAAATAGCAGAATGCAAAATTAATAAAATCATCAACATTTCTATATAACCTCACAAAAACAGAGCAGAGAGCTATAGGAAGTTAAATTTGACTGAAAAACTACAAAGTGCATAAAATACTTTCAAATTAGTTACTAAAACATTCTATATATCTATATCTATATACACACATACATTTTACAGTAATAAAAAAATCTAAATAATTAGATATTTAAAATCCACAGCTGGCTATTTGAATATAAAAATTATGATGCTGCCTTTGTTCATTAACCAATATGATGTTAATTAAATTAGTTTAGGATTTAATGTTAGTTCACTTAATTAACCAACTTAAGGTTAATAGCAATCAATGTAATCAGGATTTATTGAATTTTGTATATCAAAACATATAGCACAACAAAAAATATATCTGGAAGAAAAAAGTTCTAAATTATTGAAGAAAATAAGGAATATATGGTTCATAGGATCACTGTACCTTTGTCTCTAGTATAAAGATGTGATCACTAAAACTATTAGGGTTTTTTAATTAAAACTCCATATAACAAGGTAAATAAGGTCATTAGAATTTGAGATCCTCTAGAACACTTCTAAAAAAATGTCTTTGTATCTCCATTGTTTAACACCTGTGCCTGGAGCATAGTAAATATGCCCTCAATAAATGCTTATTGATTGATATGACTAAAAGCAAATGAACACATCAGCCCATTGTTTGTTAACCTGAAGTACACAAGTTACAGGGAAAAGAACTTCCTAAAATACAAGTATTGCTGGGTATTCAGGAAAGCTATTTGTCAGAAAGTAAGTTAAAAACAAAATATATCCTTATGTAACATAACAGTCAAATTAGTAAGTTACTGAAATATAAAAACACTATAACAAAAATATTTAGGGGAAATTGGAAAGTGCCATCTTATTCAGTTCTAGTTAGGGAAATAATTCATAACCAGTCAGCTGATAAGAGACTAAAAGAGGCAATTTCCATTCCGATGATTTTCAGAAAGTTAAAAAAAATCAATATAGCTAGATTAAAAAGAGAAGTTTTTGAATGGGACAAAAATATTTAGAATTCTTAACAACTTTGTCATTAGAATATAGGATATTCACATAATGACTCCAATTCACAGTAGAAAAATAGTTCAATGAAATTTATAGTTCTTAAAAATTAAAATTACCCATAGCCATATATATGTACATATACATACACACATGAATTCAAATTTCAAAATCATCCTTTATAACACATAATTCCTCATAGGGACTGTTCTTCCTGTGGTTTCAAGGCAGTGTGGTTGGTGTAGATGCTAAAAATAAGTCACCAGATGGTGCTATAATCTTTAGCTACTAACTCAAGAAACTATGTATGCCTGAGCAGCATTTAGCAGTCTGAAGCTCTGAATGATTAGCTCTGTTTCTTTGTCCAAGCATGAATTTCCCAGATCATTTTCAGACAGTAGATATTTAGTTCCTTCCCTTGGTTAATGTCCAGTGAAAGGGATATTTCTAATACAACAAATAACTCATCAGTGGCTCATTGCTCCTTTTCCATTTGAGTCTTTAGTCTCTTTTCACTCCTTAGGAGGATTACAATAAAAATTCTCAATCAACAAATAGTCTAAATAAATTTACTGAAGAGAAAATTAAGTTAATAAAGTGTATGTTTAAACCAGGACACTCTGAAGCAATGGATTTGTAAGAGGCATAATGGTACAGTAAACAAGGCACTAGATCTCAAGTTAGAAACACCTATATTCAAAGACCACTTCAGGGTTCTACACACTCCATGACCATGGGGAAATAACTCAATTTCTACTTCATTCTCCTTAAGCATGAAATGAGAGGGTTGGATTGTATTGCCCAAGAGCTTTTATTTGTGGGGATTATATATTCCTAGGTCCAGGATAAGAAAAAAAGAGAAAAAACTGTCTCACCACTGAAAGCTCTTTCTGTCTGCCCATTCTCATGGTTATCTTTTAAAATTTGGAGTTCTCTCCTAGAGGAAGCTGTTAAATAATGAATTGGTGATATCTTTTATGTTGTCATCTCTTACTGTCAGTTAGAGAAAAAGAGTGTCTACTTGCCAAGTTACTTGAAGCCCAAGAAGAACAACCAACTAAATACCTTGAGATTGAAAAAGGAGACATTCTATGCATTAAATTGTCTGTATTAAAGTTTCTCCAGTTCACATTATATCATGACCTCTGACCATCATCCTTTTTCTTTATCCTTAAGAGACTTCTACTTACAACAATGTGTGTTCCATGTTTAATGGAAAATATAAGGGGAAAGGATAGCTACGTGCTAAAGCAAAAGCTTCTTCATTCAGGATTACATAATAACAATAGAAATACAAGTCACAACAATGAGGTCTCATCCAGTCACTCCTATTAAGCTGGTACATCAAATAAAAAATAAAAACAGAAAGACGTCAGTATCAGAGTGACAGTGGGAAGACAAACATGCCAATAAATTGGTGGAGCTATGATTTGTCCAACATTTCTGGAAAGCAATTTGGAATTTTGTGAGAAATATTAGTAAACTGTTTCTAAATTTTTTTCCTAAATTCCTAGGAAAATATACCAAAAAAGATAAGTAATAAAATGAAAGGCACCATGTTTGCCAAACATGATCATTGCAGACTCATTTTACGGTAGAAAAAAAAAGAAAAGAAACTGAATATTCATCAATTCTTGAATGTCTGGACAAGTTATAGGATATAAAAGCAGAGGCATTATTATTTTACTGCAAAGAAAAATAAATGTGAAGAATTCTAAGAAAGAAGGGCAGATTAGTATGAACTGATGAGTAGTGAATAATACAGAACCAGGAGAATAATATAAAGTCAATCCTCATTCATAAATTCTGTATTTACAAATTTGCCTACTTACTAAAATTTATTTGGAACTCCAACATCAATAACTATAGTACTTTCACTGTTATTCATAGACCTGTGCTATTTGGCCAAAAAAAACCACATTGGATTTGTCTAGTGCATACTTTCCCAGTTGAGGTCAAACAAGGACAGGCTCTGTCAATTTGTCCTGACTTTGATACTATAAACAAGTGTCTTTTTCATGGCCTATTGTGTGCCTTGCTTTTTGCATTTTTGTGCTTTTTATTTGGTGATTTCAGTATTCAAAATGACCCCCAAGAATAGTGCAGTGTTCCTAAAGCAAGAAGGCTTTGATGTGCGTCATGGACAAAATAGGTTCGTTAGATAAGCTTCATTCAGGCATGAGTTATACTGTTGTTGGCCATTGTGGTTGATATGAACAAATTAGCAATGAAGTCCAGAAAAAGAAAGAGGAAATTCACCAATCTAATATGTGAAGATGCTCAAGAAAGAGTTGAAGTAAATGTTATGACCCAAACGTTGCTGGAACTTAACCCTATGTTTTCCCTAGGAGCAATGTTTGCTAACTAGTATTCACTTTTTCAGTGTTCCCAATGAGGTTATAGAACTCTACTGTTAGTGGTGAGAATCCACGAAATATAGTGACTATGACGAAATAAATAAAAACAACCCAAAAAGTCCACTGCTTAAATGCCATAACAAGTCCTGGCTCTAGAAAATCAATGATAAAAGAAGCTTCTCTCCCCTAAGTAACAAGGTTGGGGATTAAAGCTCAAGATTGGTACCATGCTATGAATAGTGGTGATTGTGAATCAATTGATTTTTACTTAAACTGTTATAATTTGTCACTAGGGAAAGTTCAATGATGGAGGCTGTAGGTTGAACATTCGGAAATAATATAATGTAGAAAAATAAAGACTCGCTAATGCTTCTACAATCAAATACACATTCCTTACTATGACTTTTAAAATCCTTTAGAATTTGACTCTACTCTGCCTTTCTAAGATTTCATTCATATAAGTCTCCACCCTTTTTTATTTCAGCTTAATTAATCTCCTAGTTATTTCCTATACTTAGCCTTCTGTTTCCTTTCTGTTTTTAGTCTGATATATAACTCCCATATTCAAAAGCTCCATTCTTTCCCTATTGCCATTGGGATGAAACAGCAGCTCCTGTATTTGGCATCCAAAGCTCTTTGCAGTCTGGCCCCATCTACCTTTACAGTCTTATAAATTAGTTCCCTCCTCATTTTCCATGGTCCAGCCAAACTGTCCTTCTTACTGTTTCTCATATATGGCATTCAGTTTTCCATTTTTCTTCTTTTGCAGTGACTGTCATGGATGGGTAGAAATGTATATCCTCTTTAACTCCATGCCTTACCAACTCTGGTTTCCTTCAAGTCTCAGTTCAAATTTCACCTACTTCACAAGTCTTGTCCTGGTCCTTCCAAATGTTCTGTCTTTCTCTTGTTTACAATTATATGTGGATACTATCTCCTCCACAAGAATATAAACTGCTTAAGGGAAAATGCAGTATTGCTTTTTTCTTCGTATCCTCCAAACTTAGCATGATGCCTTGAACACAAGAGCCAAATAAATCCTTATTGAATTTCTTTAGGTGTGAAATATACCTGGTTTAATGCTAACCACAAGGGTATGCATTTTAGGTGTTTCTATGAGTCTTTTAAAGACCACCATCATCAATAAGTAATATTTCTTTGATACATATGGCTTTATAGGGGTTACCACTTGAACTATAAAACCTCTAGAATGCTTCTGTAATGTAAGAGATTTAACCTAGAAGAAAAGAAAAAAAAATCACTGTTGTAAGAAATAGTTGATCCTAACTCTGACCATTGAGACAATAACAGTAATTTTGAGAATTTAGGACCTGATTTGAGGTCATTCTTTATTTGAGAACTGAGAAGGGCTATGTGAGCTAGGTCTTTAGACCTTGGCAAAGAGAAACTCTTTTGGAAATACTTAGCGGGGATAAAACTTAGGTCTTTGGTTCCTAATTTTCATGGCCCCTTAATTCTCTTAGATCTGAGTTTAGGATTTAAATGTAGGTAGGGTAGAGACATCTATATGGTCTGAGCTTTGAGATAACCTATCCAAGAAGAAGCCAGTTTAAGTCACAAATATTCCAAAAGACTAGTTCTGATAAAAGTGACAATAACATACGTGCTTGAACAGCCTGGAAGTGTGACAATTCATCAGGAACATATCCATTAGATACTAGTGCAATAGCGATTTGTAAACTTCCTTTTTCATGAAATAAAAACAGCTGAACAGTGGAATTAGTCACTCCCAGGTGTGTCCTGATTTAGATAACAAAGCATATTAATCCCCATAAATAGACAGCAACATTTCTTCTGTTTTAGTTCCAGTTGATGTGTGTCTATATTTGTAGATCAAGCATTAGTTGGGTTAATGTAGTTCTAGATTTGATTTCTTGTAGTTCTAGATTTGATTCTTTCTTTCTTTTTTCCTTCCTTCCTTTCTTTCTGTCTTTCTTTTTTCCTTTCTTTCTGTCTTTCTTTCTTCTTTCCTTCTTTCCTTCCTTCCTTTCTTTCTTTCTTTTTTCCTTCCTTCCTTTCTTTCTTTCTTTCTTACTTTCTTTTTTCCTTTCTTTCTTTCTTTCTTTCTTCCTTCCTTCCTTTCTTTCTTTCTTTCTTTTTTCCTTCCTTCCTTCCTTCCTTCCTTCCTTCCTTCCTTTCTTTCTTTCTTTCTTACTTTCTTTCTTTCTTTCTTTTTCTTTCTTCCTTTCTTTCTTTTTTCCTTCCTTCCTCTTTCTTTCTTTCTTTCTTTCTTTCTTTCTTTCTTTCTTTCTTTC
>JAQQSW010000355.1:0-10362 GCA_028646575.1 Pseudocheirus occidentalis | reverse complement strand
ACCAGATTCTAAATCAAATCAAAGGAAGAGTTTTCAATATTTTGAATAATTTCTTCAATTCCATCTGCTTATGAAAATTTAATAAAGCATATTTTAGGTGACTACTTTTCAAGCTGTTCTACTTAACTATTTTTAACTTAACTGTTATTCTTTTTTAAATTGACATTTTTTTGTTTTTTGTTTATATCATTTATTTCCATGAGATTTGAATTACAAAAGTTCTCCCCATCCTTCCCCTACCCACCACCCCAAAACAACCATCCCACTGTGTAACCTCTCCCCCTATCTGCTCTCTCCTATATCCTCCCCCATCATCTCTCTGACTTTCCAGTAGGACAAGATGGATCTCCCTACCCCAGTGCCTGCATAAGCCATTTCTCAGTTGCATGTAACTATTAATAATAATAATTTTATATATATATATATATATGTATATATATATATATATATAAAACGTTTTATTTTAGAACTTTAAACTCCAGATTCTGTCCCTTCCTCCCTTGTCACCCACTGAGGTCAGACACTGAAAAGACAAGCAATTCAATACAGGCTAGACATGTGTAGTTATGCAGAACATTTCCACAATGGAGAGAAGAACATCTCCACAATGGACATATTGTGAAAGACTGAATATATTTTCCTCCCTGCTATCCATCCCTCCACTTGTTCCATTCTCTACTTTGTCCCTGTCCCTTTACAGAAGTGTGTTCTTCTAACAACCCTCCTACCCAATCTGCCCTCTCCTCCATCATTCCCCCTCTCATCCCCATTCCCACTACTCTCCTGCAGGGCAAGATATCCAATTCAGAGTGTGTGTCATTCCTTCCCTAAGCCAAATTCAACGAGAGTAAGGTTGACCCATTCTCTTTTCCCTTCCTGTTCTTCACCTCCATTGTAACAGTTATCCCTTGCCTCTTCTATATGAGATGATTAACCCCATTCTGTCTCTCTCTGTCTCCTCTAATTCTAATCCTCTCCCACCTCTCAATTTCACCTTATAAAATATCATCCCTTCTTATTCAATTAATTCTGTGCCCTTTTTCTACATATACATATGTACACACACTCATATATATATTCATGCACATGTATACCCATTTGCTGAGATTAACTCTTTCCCATCCACCTGCTGGGCTGCCTTTAATGGGAACTTTGTTTCTCTGTCCTTTTGTGCTTTCTGAATATCTAAGATTTGTTTAGAGTCATATTTTATAGGTATTTGAGGTGGTTATGGGGTGAGCTGTGGAGCTTTGCTGCTTCGTGACTCCACCCTCTAACTGTGATTCTTTTAATCTATTGAACATTTTTTTTTCCTTTTTGGAGTGGAGAGGGCAGAGCAATAAGCATTTGCCTATTACTGCTGAGCGTATAACCATCTTTGTAGTCATCCAGATTTAGAACAGCAATGTTATCTTTGACTCCACTTGCATTCACCTCACATGTGTAATTTTTTGTCATATCTCCAGTCCAATATCATAAGTGACTTGCCCAAGGTCACATGGCTAGTAAGTGTTAAGTGTCTGAGTCTGGATTTGAACGCAGGTCCTCCTGACTCCAGGGCCAGTACTCTATTCACTGCATGACCTAGCCACCCATATTGAACAAACTCATTGAGAGGTAGAAGAACATTGTTAAATCTTAATCTCATCTAGAACTATCCATACTCAAATACTCCAGAGTTGCCTACAGTCTTCTTTGTGGTTTTTTGCATACCCACTGGCTAACAGGCTGTTTGCTTTATACTCCATACTATTGTCAATAGAAGGAAACAGAGAGATGAAGCAGCATCAATGGATGGAATGATAGCAAAGGACTGAAAGAGACAAAACCATTTACAATTCCAGCCTTGTCAGTTCTGAGCACACTCTTGTCAGAGGAAGGAAAGAGAATCATGTCACTTCCCCAAAACAAACCAAAAAAAAAGATGTCCTTTTATTTTGGTGGCCTTTAGCCACCATTCATGGCTATTCAGAACCTATTCACAAATTCAACTTAATGAAAGCTGTGGTGTGTACATATAGAAGTAAGCATCATCATTTTTATTTTGATTAGTGAAGTACAGTTAATAAAATTTCAATAATGTCAGAATCAACAGATAACATCTGCCATTTCAATCTTCTCAGTTTGGAAAAAATCACAAGAAACTCCATGAGTCACTATTTTAAAAGCCATTGGAGTTTTTGTTGTTAAATTTTTAAAAGAGTATTATTATATTGTTAAATTTCTTCTAGTTTTTTTTCAAGACCTTTGGAATTCTTCTCTCCCCCCCCCAGCCCCTACCAAGGGACTATTCTTCAATACGTTATTTAAAAGAGAAATTTCCCACTTAACAATCCAGTTACATGGAGGGAGAAGACATTTTGCCCTTTGTGTAGTCAAAGGAGGGAGAAAGACTTCCTATGAAACTGGAGGGCTGCCTAACTCCTTCTCTTCCATAGGTCTGCTTGAAATCTTCCAATTAGTCATGTCTTTAGATCAGGCTTCCAAAGATTCCCAGTAATCTTCAATTCAGTTCAGCATGCACTGACTTATCTACAGGAGTTTATACAAAGATAAATCAGACATTGTCTCTGCCATCAAGAAGCTTACAGTATTATAAGAGAAGAGATTGTTGTTGCTGTCCAGTCATTCAGTCATGTTCAATTCATCATGACCCCACGGACCACAGCATTCCAGGCCTTTCTGTTTTCCACTGTCTCCTAAAGTCTCTTCACATTCATGTTCATTGTTTCAATGACCTTTTCTGTCTCATCCACTGTCATTTCCTTATCCTTTTATCTCCAGATGTTCCCAACATCAGAATATTTTCCAATGAGTTCTGGTTTCTCATTATGTGACCAATGTATTTAAGCTTTAGATTTAGTATTTAACCTTCCAGTGAATAGTCTGAATTAATTTATTGAAAGATACTAGGCTTAGAGATTGTGATATATTCATAAAAGAGTTAGGAATAAAGTGTTATGAGAAATCTCTATCCTGGGACTCTTTCTATTTTATCTCTATACTCTAACACAGTGGCTCTCAACCTTCCTAATGCCATGACCCTTTAATACAGTTCCTCATGTTGTGGTGACCCCCAACCACAAAATTATTCTCTTTACTACTTCATAACTGTAATTTTGCTACTGTTATGAATCATAATGTAAATATCTGGTATGCAGGATGTATTTTCATTGTTACAAATTGAACATAACCCACAGGTTGAGAATTGCTGCTGTAACACATGGTGATGTCATGGGGATCACTTAAGGGAACAGTTGTGTGATTTGGCCAGATGAGACTCTGGGCAGCCGTTGAGCCCCCGGCTTTGAAAACCAAGATGCTGTTGCTTCTCTTTTTGGTATCTAACACTGTATGCTTGTAATTGTCATACAGTTAGAAGCCCTGTCTGTTGAACTGTGTTATTTTCTCTTTATTTTTTTGGCTGCTTGTAAATTCTTTTTTATTTTCTGAAGTTTAGGCTGCTGATTTTTTTCCTTTTATATGTTTGACTAAAGAAGACTGCTAACCCCTTTTGATTTGCTTTAGAACCTGTGCTCATAGCCATTCTGAGTATGCCAGGGTGCCTGCTGCTACAAGCCATCACAAATTCAACCTAAGGCAGATCTCATCTTTTCCTCAAAGTTCACCCCTCTTTTGAATTTGCCTATTACTGTTGAGTATATAACCATCTTTATAATCATCCAGATTTAGAACAGCAAGGTCATCTTTGACTCCGCTTCCATTCACATCACATATTTAATCTTTTATCAGATCTCCTTGTTTTTATTGCCATACATTTTAAAATGTATTTTTAATTTAAATTTAATTTAATTTTAATTTAATTTTAATTTTAATTTAATTTTAGGCTCAAGAACACAAATTCAAAATAGAGGAAACAAAAATATATCATAAACTTAAACATTCAAACTTAAATGTAAAGAAAGAAAAAGAAGCATGTCATGTACATAGAAGAACATAAGAGAAGATTCAAAATATGTCATAAGTTTTCACTTCAAGAAAATCTTTATGATAAATAATACACATTTTGCTGAGAATTGTCCATCTATCAGTTGCTTCCTTGTGTTTCTTTTGTTCTCTGCTGTGCACTTTTTTTACTTTGTTCTTTTCTCCTCTCCCCACCCCCAAAAAGGCTATAATAAAGTTTAGATGTGTTTCTCTATAGCTGTAAATAAATACATATACATATATACATACATATTTAGACATGTAGTTTCCCAAACATATTTGACACCTGAACTGTTTTTGTTTGTTCATATCTCTTGTCTCCTATCCCTCCTGAATCTTCTACTTTTCTTCTACCAACTACTTTTGCCCTCCTATGTCTTGCCTACACCCCTCCAAGGATCCCTTCCCTATTCCCATAAATCTAAATACCCATCTCTACCCCCCCCTTTGCCTATTCCCTCAACTTTCCCTCTAAAGATCCCTCCTTTGTCCTCTCCCCCTATACCACTACCATTTTATTTCATCCAAATTTACAAGACTTTTATACTCTTCTAAATATATATGCATTGTTCCCTATTAAACCCATTTCCAATGAAAGTAGGTTACCAGAACTACCAGCCCTCTTCCCCCATCTAATTCATCTGTATTTATTCTTACTCTTGCACCTCATTTGAATAAAATAATTACTCTTTTCAACTGTTTCTAAATGTTTTTACCTTTTGAATTCATATCATACTGAGGTTTACCCCAATATTTTTGTTAGCTATCCAATTATTAATTAGAATCTTCAACATACATTTTGCATATATATAAAAAGTAAACATTCTGCCCTTATGAATCCCTTATAATCAGTCTTTGGTATGTACCTTATATTGCTCTTCATTCTTGTACGTCAAATCTTCTATTAAGTTCATAATTTTTTTAACAAAGTCTTTACAGTCCGAGAGTCTATCAAATGTTCATTTTTTTTCATTCAGTTAACTTTTCAGCATATGATATCTTTGGCCAGAGTCCCAGTTCTTTTCCTCTTCATTATGTTGTTTCCCAAGACCTGCTCTTCTTAAAGTCTCTGATGCTAGGTCTTCTGTAGTTTTAATTGTGGCACCATATTATTTAAGTTGTTTTAATCTTAATGCTTTTGCTATTTTGTCCTCAAGCAAGGGTTTTTGGGATTTGTCTATAATATTCCTATGAGTTTGCCTCATAGGATCTTTTTTACGTTGTGATTAATAGTTTTTTTTCCTATTTCTACTTCCACCCACTGTTCTAATGCATCAGGGCAATTTTCTTTAATTATTTCTTGTATTATTGTATTAAGATTCTTTTTTAAATCCTAACTTTTAGTTAGTCCAATTATTTTTATATTTTCTCTTGATCTATTCTCCAAATCTTTTCCTTATGTTTCACTTTCTCTTATATTTTTTCATTATTCATAATTTATGAACTTATTTAATGTTTTCTTGATCTTTATAATTTCACTGGTTTCACTTTGCTCAATTCTAATTTTCAAATTTTTTTTGAAATTCTAATTTTCTAATTTTCTTTATTCCTTAAGATTCTGGATCTCTTTCTGTAATTGGATGACTTTCCTTTCATACCCTTCTCATTTTTCTTGGATTATTCTCTCTCTCTCTCTCTCTCTCTCTCTCTCTCTCTCTCTCTCTCTCAAAGTCTTTTTTAAGATCCTCTTTGAATTATTTTTGGGCAGATGACCATTTGACGTTACTCTTTGGGGGTTTCTTTACACCAATATCCTCCTCTGAAGATAAATCCCAATCATTTCTATTCCCATAATAGTGTTCTATGATTGGATTCTTTCTTCTTTACCTGTGCATTTTTTTGTGATGATAGCTTAATTTCTGTGATCACTTCTATCCTTGGGTTATGGGAGATGGTGCCTCTTGACCCAGAACTTTCAGTGTCACCCTGTTATGGGAATCTGAAGATCTTCCCTACCCCTGGACCTTTTGATAGGCTTAAGTGGTTGTGAGAATCTTCCCTGATTTGAAAGTATACTCTGCCCCCTAATAGGCTGAAAGTGATTACATGGAGCCTGTGGCAGGAGGCTTGTTTTTTGGGAATGCCTGTGCCTTGTTGCTTTGTATTTGGACAATGGGTCAAGATGGCTGTGACATTAACCAATCCAGGAGAAGGCCTTATATACTGCTGATGTGAGGTTTTGCTTTGGGGCTCACTTTGAGAAGAGTTGTATGATTTGGTCAGATGAGACTCTGGGAAGCTGTTGAGCCCCCCAGCTTTGAAAAATCTAGATGTTGGTGCTTCCCTCTCTGGTAACTGAAAAGTTATGGATGTAATGGTCAGATGGTTGGAAGCCCATCTGCTGATCTTTTTCTCTGTTTACTTGTAACTTTTGCTTGTAACTTGTGTTTATATTCTCTGAAGTTCAGGGTGCTGACTTTTTTCCCTGAACTAGGTAAACAATATGTGTTTGATTGATTATAATGAGACTGTTAACCCTTCTTGAGTTGCTTTCCTTTTGAAAAGCATATCTAAGAACCTGCCCTAGCAGCCACCCTGAGTATCCTGAAGTGCTTGCTTATACACTGCTCCCGCCCCCCCCCATCCTGGAACCAAATACAACCCTCCAAACTCCTATGAGTGCCCACAGGCAGGGGATTTCTGTCCCAATTCTGCATTTACCAGGTGTGTGCTGGGTCTTTCCCTCCCCTGCCACTCTTTGCAGCACAATTGGGTCGGGCATACCTCAGCAGAGGTTCCTTCCATATTCCTGAGCTCAGACACCCAACTCCCCTCACTATCACAGTGGTAAAAGTTCCTGTGGCTGGGGCAGAGGCAGCCTCTCAAACCAACCCTACAACTTGCAGCTTGTGGTTAAAATGGAAACTAGCCTGGAGGTGTTTACTCTTCACAAGGACCAAACCTTGTCTTGTAATTATTCTTCCAATCTCAAATTGTTCCAGAAAGCCAACAGATGTGCCCCTATTCTTGAGAGCTTGGAATTTTCTGACTTATTCTGCCTTCTTCCCAGAATCCTCTAGGCCTCCTATACATTTTTCTCATGTTACACTCTGCATTGACATAGACAACAACCTAGTTTATGCCCTCATCATTTCTCACCTAAACTTTTAAAATAGGCTTCTGTTGTATCCCTTTTACACAACTCTCTCCTTACTTTAATCTTTATTCCATGTAGGTACCAAAGTGATTTTCCCAAAAGTGCAGTTATGACTATGTTATACCCTCTCCCTTCCCCCTGGCCTTACACATACTCAAACTATGGTAGCCTCCTGTTAGGGTAAAAAATAAAATCTTCTGTTTGACATTTAAAGTCTCTCACAGCCTGGTTCTAATTTGCTTTATATTTGCAAACAGCCAGAAAGAAACAATTCAAATATCATGGAACCACAGTCAGAATCACATAAGATTTAACAGCTACTATGTAAATGGAGAAGAGAACTTGCAATATAATATTCTGAAAGAAAAAAGGAACACAGATTACCATGAAGAATAACCTATCCATCAAAACTAAGTATAAACCTTCAGGGAAATGAATAGTTAATGAAATAGAGAACTTTCAAACATTCCCGATGAAAAGACTAGAGCTAAATAGAAAATTTGACATTCTAACAAAAGACTTAAGAAAAGCATAAATAGGTAAACTTGAAAAAGAATAATCATACATGATTTAATAGGATTGGATAATTCATATTCCTTTAGATCAGTGGTTCTCAGCCTGTGTGTCATGACCCATTTAGGGGTGTAACAGTATTGCCTAAGACTATCGGAAAATATGTATTTCTGATGGTCTTAGCAACTAAGACACCACTCCTCTATCTGTCTCCAGGCAGGTCCACCCACATGCACCTTAGTCATGTCTAAATGGGTTCAAAGAGGAAATGTATGTGTGTATTTATTGCACATGTATGTGCATATGTTGTATGTATATATGTATGGATTCATGGGTGTGTATACACATGCATACATAGACACATACAAACACTTGGTATAGAAATCTTTCTTAAGAGTGGAAACAGATAAGAGAGAAGTGATGCAGGGCAGAAAATAGAAGGCAGAGGTCAGAAACAAAACATACTAAAGGATTTATGATCTTAGAAAAAGCAAAAATATATATATATACATACATAATTAAAATGGACGAACAGAGAAATTACATTTTGCTAAAAGACACCATAGACAATAAAATAATTTCAATAATAAACATATATGTACTGATGGCATAACATCCAAATTCTTAAAGGAAAAAAAAATATGAATTAAAAGAGGCAATAGTAAACTATATCAGTAGAGGATATCAACTTTCCCCTCTCAGAGCTTGATAAATCTAATGACAAAATGAAGAATAGATGATTAAAGGTAATGAATAGAATCTTAGAAAAGCTAGATATGAAAGACTTCTGGAAAAACTGAGTGGGAATAGAAAAAAGTACACTCTGCTTGTCTGCACACACATTTGTGTGCATGTGTGTGTGTGAGTGCATGTGTATACATTCAGGTGGATGGTGCCTCACTATACAGAGTACCTTCACAAAACTTGACCATCTATTAGGACATAAAACCTCACAGAAAATGCAAGCATGCAAAAATATGATATCAATCACAATATTTATTTATCACAATATGATAAAAATTCCATTCAACAAAGAACCTTGAAAGCATAGATTACCAATTTATTGGAAATTAAATAATCTAATCCTAAAGAATGAAATACTTTAAGCACAAATCAAAGAACAATCAATAATGTCTTTAAAGATAATGAAAACTATTGAACTGCATAACAAAATTTGTGGAAACCATCAAAATATTACTTAGGGGGAAAAGTATATCTCCAATGGCATACATAAATAAATGTGAGAAAGTAAGATGAATGAATTGGGTGAGCAATGAGAAAAACAACAAAAACTAGAAATATAAAAAAATTTAAAATCTCCAATTAAACATTAGAATGGAAATACTGAAAATTAAAGAAAGGCTTAATAAAGTGAAAAAAGTGGAAAAGAAAACTATTGGACTAATATATAAACTAGGAGGTGGTTTGTGAAACAAACAAATAAAAGGGACAAACTAGTGGTTAATTCATTTTATAAAAGGAAGAGTAATACCAAATGACTAGTATCAAGAATGAAAAGGGTCAATGCACCAAAAATGAATTTAAGCAATTATTATTTTTCCCAATTATGTGCCAATAAAACTGACAATCTAAGTGAGATGCATACAAATTTACAAAATATAAACTACTCATGTTAATTAAAAGAGGAGACAGATTACTTAAATAACCCTATGTTAGAAAAAGAAATTGACCAAGCCATCAATCAGCTCCTTAAGAAAACATCTCCAGGACCAGATGTATTTACAAGTGAATTTTACTGAAACTTTTAAGGAACAATCTTTTTTTTTTTGCTTTTTGGAGCAGGGAAGATAGGGCAATTAGGGTTAAGTGACTTCTCCAAGGTCACAGAGTTTGTGTTAAGGAACAGTTATTCTTAATATTATATAAAATTTTTGAAAAGAAAAAGTAAAGTAGTCCCACCAAATTCCTTTCTGACACAAATATGATTTTGATACCTAAACAAAGGAGAACAAAAAAGGAGAGAACAAGTTACAGGCCAATTTCCTTAATGGATATCAATAGTGAAATTTTAAATGAAATATTAGCAAGGAGATTATGGAAATATATCACATGGATCATAGACTATGACCAGGTGGATTTTTACCAGAAATGCTGGACTAGTTCAATATTAGGGGGAAAATGTATCAGCACAGTTCACTGTATCAATTTTTAAAAATCATATGAGTACATCAGTAGATGAAGAAAAAGGCTTTGAAGAAATATCACACCCATTCCTAGAAAAGAACAAGAAAGCATAGAAATAAATGGAGTCATTCTTAAAATTAAAAATAGTATCTATCTAAAAGCAAAAGAAAGCCTTATATGTATAGGGAATAAACTTGAAGCTTTATCGGTAAGATCAAGAGTGAAGCAACAGGGGCGGAGCCAAGATGGCGGCATAGAAGCAGCAAAGGACCACAGCTCCCACACAAACACACTAAAAAACTCATAAAATGGGACGCTAAACAGATTTTCAAGCTCCAAAACTCTCCACAAGACTGAAAGCACATCTGTTGCTACAGGCAGCACAGCAGGCCTGGCTCTTCGCAGCACTCTGCGACCCCCGGCAGAAACCCCGGCCGGCTCAGGCCCTGGGGCATCAGGCGGGGAACCGCGGCTGCAGGAGAGCAGATCGGCTGCACTGGAGGCACAGTTACCACATTTATCAGGCCAGAAGACAAAAAGGCTAAGAGAAAGGTCAGTGGATTTTGCTAACTGGGGAGGAGAAGAGCGGGTCCGGCCAAACTGCTCCCAGGGCAAGGAGGCAGCGGGAGGCGGCTGTTGCAGCACGAACGGCTGAGAGC
>JAQQSW010000354.1:24193-48477 GCA_028646575.1 Pseudocheirus occidentalis | reverse complement strand
CAAAAGCTTAGCATTAGATTACAATGATAATTTACTACTATGTACTTTGTACCTAATCTATTCCAGTGATTTACCACTCTATTTCTTAGCTAGTACCAGATTATTTTGATGATTACTGTTAATAATATAGTTTGAGATCTGCCATTGCTAGGCCACCTTTCTTCACATTTTTGTTTGCTTGTTTGTTTGTGTTTATAAATTCCCTTGATGTTCTTGACCTTTTGCTCTTCCACATGAATTTTATGATGATTTTTTTTCTAGCTCTATAAAATAAATTTTTGGTAGTCTGATTGATGTGGCACTGAATAAGTAAATTCATTTTGGTAGAATTGTCATTTTTATCATATTAACTTGACCTACTCACATGAGCAACTAATTTTTTTTCAGTTGTTCATATCTGACTTTATTTGTGTGAAAAGTGTTTTATAATTGTGTTCATACAGTTTCTGAATTTGTCTTGGTAGGCAACCTCCCAAGTATTTTATGCTGTCTACAATGCTTTTAAAGGGATTTTCTTTTTTTTTTCCTCTTGCTACATGGCATTGTTGGGAATATATAGAAATGCTGATGATTTATGTGAGTTTATTTTATATCCTGCAACTTTACTAAAGTTCTTAAATGTTTCAACTAGTTTTTGAGTTGATCCTCTAGGATTCTCTAAGTATACCATTATATCATCTGTGAAGAGTGATAGTTTTGTTTTTTTCATCACCTATTCTGATTCCTTCAATTTACTTTTCTTCTCTTTTTTCTATAGCTAGCATTTCTACTACAATATTGAATAATAGTGGTGATAATGGATATCCTTGTTTCACTTCTGATTTTATTGGGAGGGCTTCTAGCTTATCCCCATTACAGATAATACTTGCTGATGGTTTTATATCAATATTACTTATTTTAAGTAATTTTATTTCAAGTAAAATTCCTACGCTTTCTAGTATTTTTATAGGAATGAGTACTGAATTTTGCCAAAACACTTTTCCTTCATCTATTGAGATAATCATATCATAGTTTATTTTGACTGCAAAAAAAAGTCAGAGTAAGACTAGGCAGGTATAGACCAAAATCAGCAAAGTCAGTGCCACTTGTTTAGTCCAGATACTGTGAGCACAATTCCCTGATGTACATAATGGAGCCCTGGCTTGTGTGAACCTGTACTCAGAAGCTCTTCTCAATGGATCAGTCCATAGCTTTGGTATCAATTATAATATGATTTGCACAAGAAACTTGCAAAATTCAAGAGTTTTATTAAAGAATGTCCTGGATCCCATGGTCTTTACGTGCAGCTCAGTTCTTGGTCACATTGAAGTGGCATTCCTCATTGGGATCAGCTACTTGAACCCCACCTTTCTTGAATCTGGGATGCATGATGGACCTTTGAAATCAAAGGACATTATCCTTGTACTCGGTTTATCCCACAGTTCTCAACAGAGAGGATTTTAGACCCCAAGTAAAGCATGTGTGGAAAAAATACTGACAGTGACTTCATGATTTATCTCCTAGCAAAATTTTGTTCAAGTCACCTCAGGCAACCAAGAGAAGTTCATAGTGATTCATGTCTCTGGGAGAGGGTTAGAGGAGTTGACAATAGTCAGTGCTTGGTAAACTGAAGGACAATACAAAACTCCACATGGGGGCCATCACAATTAACTTATCGCCAGCAGCTGTAGAAAGCTAGGATAAACAGAAAGGGTCTGCCACACTGGGGCATAAAGAATCAGCAGTAGCTATTGTCTCCTGCAGTCCTTCATTGCCTTCTGCATCAGAACAGAGGAGCTCTGTGATCTCCAATACTGTTCCCAAATTCAGCAGCTGTAGGCTGTGCCTGCTCTTGGCTACCTCTGTGGAAATTTAGCCCTAACCAGCTGCTCACTAGACCCTTTTTGCACATAACTCATATAGACATTTCCAAACCAGAATCCATAGGTCAACTTCAACTTTCGCCATAGTGTTTCTTTTCCCAGAGTCATGAAGACTCTGCTCTAGGGGAGAAGGTAAGAGAAAAAAAGAGTAACCTTCTCATTCTCATTTTTCAGAAACTACCAAACACTGTTTCTGTGAGCAGCTTTACCTAGATCTGGACCCTGGGGTGTTTGTAAATCATTAACAGAATATCATATTCATTTGTATGCTATCTAAATAGACCTTATTTGTTGGTTTAATTGTCAAGAGGGAAATGGGGTGAAAATTGCTGACTAGCCCCCAGATTTCATCCTTAAATGACCCTTCTACACCACCAATACCCAGAACCCTGGCAGTTATAACCTAATGTTATTCATAAGTCCTATGAATTTATAACACTAATGCCTGGCTTGTTATATGTAGGACAACATTATTTGTGGAGGGATGAATCATAAGGTAGGGAGTTTGCTTTCTCTGCATTGGTGCTGGGTTCAGTAAATAACATCTCCCCCTGACAAAATAAATGGTGAAATGTTGTTAGTTTATACTGTATAAAGTTGTAAGATTCCTCCTTGGAGTTCATACCATGACACCCAGGTGAAAAATGGTAGCATCACAATAAGTTGCTTCACAACTGCTGGTGATAAAGACTGAGGAATGTGCCTGAATGGATCCTAGGAGCATCGGCTTTAATTGGAAACTAGTTCTATCTAGCGGATATAAATGGAAATTGTAGGAGAATACTTCTTTTTAAGTGCTGTAGACTTAAATACTTTTACTGAATGGATGTTAAAGTGCTTCCCATAGAAAGCTTCTCCTGCTGAGGAGCTCAAAGTCTAAGAGAAGAAAATAGCACAACCAAAAAAATAGAGGGCATTCTAAGACTATGTGAATATAATAGGTGATTTTCTGTCTCAGAATAAGCATAAAGATAAGGGCAAGAGATGTTAAGATTAAAGTTCATCTTCCTTTTATAGCTCTTAGGACATCTGGGGGGGCAGTACTTTTGGCCAAAGACAGACACATTTGCACTCAGGTGACTATTTTTAAAGCTCTGTGGAAAATGAAGAATAGGAATGGGATCATAAAGTACTATGAGATTTTTTTTTATGGACTCACACATCTATTTAAATAGAGAAGACTTTTGGTAGCAGGAAAAGGAAGCTGATCTCCAAAGTTTTCCACATCTTGAGTCTAGTCTTTCCAATCTTTAATCATGTGGCTTCTTTCAGATATTCTCTGTTGTAGAACAAGATTGGATAATTAATTAGCTGTTCTCTGGATGTATCCTATATTTTCATCCCTTTGCTTATTGCTATGTTGGGGAGGTCATTCTTCCCTCCAATATGACCCAATTGAAATCCTACCTTCAATATTTATTTTAAATATTACCCTTCCCATGAAGCTTTCTCATATCCTTTCAGTTCTTCTAGCACTGTATTATCATGAGCTAAATAATGTTATTTTAAGATTAACACATAGCAGTAAGATTTAAAAGTGATAAAGTTGTATATCTGGGAAGTAAGTTTTGTGTAAAGAATTAGGGGAGGGACTCCATTGTTTTTATCTGTTGATAATTATAGAATGAGTGAGTCATTCATTTTCAGGCAGGTGTATAGCTGAGATGTCTCAGGAATACATTGGGGAAAATGATGAAACAGTCTCTATTGGGGGTAGACTTAACAGCATTGCTAAGCTTCCTTTATACAACTCACTCACTAACCCCCTTGGAGCAGGAGTTGTTAACTTGTTGTGTGCCTTGGATCTCCAATGCTTCACTTTACTCCCTCCTCTAGTTATATCACAAAACATCCTGACCTATGCCTTACCACTGGACACCAATGACTCTGGAGGATAGAGTGGGGTTAATGATTTTGTATGACTCTGCCTCACTGAAATCCAATTCATTTTCAAGTCATAACATCACCCTCCTGATGTCTTTGGTCCTGTTCAAAAATGAAGGACCAACAACAACAGCCTCCACCAAAGACTAAGGCCTTTCATCCAAATGAACATCCTCCCTTCACCCCAACCACCCAATGCCACTCTTCTCTTCTGGATACTTTAAACAAAATCAAAGCATTTGAGAACTGAAAAGAACCTCCACAGCCATCTAATCCAACCCATATAGGAAGAGAATCCCCACTATAACTTACTCAAAATGTGCTTGTCCAGTCTCTGCTTAAAACTTCCAAGGAGGGATGTTCAACCATCTTTGCTTGATGAAACCCAAGCCACTTTTGGACAATTTCAATTGCTTAGGAAGTTATTGTTGACCTCAAGTCTACTTTTGCTTCTTTGCAACTTCCAAGTATTGCTCCTGGTTCTGCCTTCTGGGAATAAACAAAATGAGTTTAATCCTACCTTTACATGATAGCCCTTTAAATAATTAAAGAAAACTATAATGCACCAACCCCATTTTCTTCATTCAAATTCATCCAACAGGGATGAAATGGGACACAAAGATATGCCAGAAGGTGTGGGGATTGAGGAATAGTCTTAGTCCTTTCTATCAACACTCCACCTTTAAAGGCAAGATGGTTTAATGGGGAAAAAGGATATGAACCTATTATGAGAGCCCATTGAAAATGTTTGAATCCAAGGTCTGAGTTACAGTAAGAGATCTGTCATATATGTGGCAAAAATGATGCAATTAACCTCTATGAGATTCATTTTCCTAATATGTAAAATGGTAAAAAAATTATACTTGCACTAAACAGTTCTACATAAATATTCATCATTTTTATGATACTGTGGTTCTTTTTCTATGTGTTTGAGGGCTCTGTCAAAAACAAGTCTGGACAGCTCCATTCCTGGAACTCAAATTTCAGATGACGCAGAGAAAGACAAAAACAAATTTCCAGAATGTTATATTTTTGGTCCTCAGATTAACTATCTCTAAAATAAATTATGGTTTATATCTCAGAAATAAATGACTAAGGTCTTTCTCTTCAATAATCTTTGGTCTGAAAATACATCTCCTAAACTCTGTTGTAAGGCAGCTGGGAACAGTGTGGTGGGAGGAGATATATTTAGGGAGAAAAGTTGCTCCTAATCTGTAGACCATTATCAGTGACATATTTCCCAGAATTTTAGATTCAGTCAATCTTCAAAAAATATATAACTTGAAAGCAGGAGAAACAATCCCTAAGAAACTATATTTGTAAGATCATATCAGTACATAGATGTTGGTAGTAAAATCAAACATTTGAGACGTCTTTTAAATTTATTTACTTTTAGTTTACAAAATTCAATCCCACATGTTTTTGAGTTCCAAATTTTTTCCCCTTCCTCTCCTCCCTCTCTCTCTGCAAGATGGCATGCAATCCAATATAGGTTCTATGTATACCTTCACATTAAACATTAGCCAAGTTGTAAAGAAGAATTATAACCAATAGAATGAACGAGAAAGAAGAAACAAAACAAGATAAAATGAAAAAGAGAGAGAGCAAGGACTTTTCTCCCATCTGCATTCAGACTCCATAATTCTTTCTCTGGATATAGATAGCCTTTTCCAATATCAATCTCTTGGAGTTGTCTTATAGACTTTCAATGCAAGGAAAACAGTCCGGTCTATCAAAATTGGTCACCATAGATACATTGTATCTGTAATTGTGTACAATGTTCTCCTGGTTCTGCTCTCCTCCCTCAGCATTAGCTCATATACATCTTTTCAGGTTATTATGAAATCTGTCTGCTCCTCATTTTTATTTAGCTATTCCCCAATTGAAGGGCATCCCCTTGATTTTCAATTCTTTGCCATCACAAAAAGAGCATTTGATACTTCAAAAACACACTGGAGAAAGTGAAATTATTATAGGTAAAAAATAAGTCTATATAAGAGAGGGGTTTACAACCCTTGGTACTAGACTTTCCCCTTGGAAGAGAAAGAGGAAGAAGAAAAAGAGGAGTAACAGGAAGAAAAGAGAATGTGGAAGAAAATGAAAAGCAATGGATGAGGAATATGATGCAGAAGAAAAGGATGAAGATGAAATGTAAGCAAAGACAACCTATAAAGACAAATACAATGAAGATGGAAAAGAAGGCAGCTAGGTGGCACAGGAAATAGAACACTGGACTTGGAGTCACTGAAGACCTAGGATCAAATCTGGTCTCAAACAACTGCCAACTGTGTGAAGTTGGGCAAATCAATTAAACTCCATCTGCCTCAATTTCCTCATCTGCAAAATAGGGACAGTCATTGCACATTATCTTTCAAGGCTGTTGTGAAGAAAAAATAAAATATTTGTAAAGTGCTTTATAAAACTTTAAGTACTATATAAATGGTAGTCATCATTATTATCATTCAATAAGCTGTTATTGAGGAATCATTATATTAAAGACACAAAACTAGGAGCTACAGGGAATAACAATCAATCTCTTTCCTAACAGAATTTATATTTTAATACACTCAACAGTCAAATAATAGTCAATCAAAAAGTATATTGGTTACCTACTTCAGCATGTGCCTAGAACTGTGGTAATAATAGAATTGGTGAGCCTTTCTCACATTTAATCTATTTGAAATCTGCCTAAATGATGAATACCACCAAGGATTTTGCCCAACCACATCCTCTCAAGATGTCAGCATTAGTCATTTCAAAAAGGGGGAGGGAAGCAGGGAAAACAGAGAAATTCAATTTTAAAGTCAATGTAAGCATCTAGGAAGTATGTGGAAACCCCTAGATTACTTTAAAAAATAGAAAACACATAGTCATCATATACTCATGAATCTTGTAGTGAAGTATATGGGGAGAGTGAAAACTCAGGAAGTTTTGGATTGTTAACTTCCCTCTTCCTCCTCCATTGCTGCTGTCAATTAGCAAGAGGCAATCAAGCCTCTTCAGGAATCTTTCAACCCCCACTTTCAGACCTTTGTCTGCTTTCCCACCTCTGTGGGCCCCTCCTCCCAGCCAGTGGGAGTCAGGGACAGCCTGAGCTCACTCCCCCAACCAACAGGAGAGAGGGACAATGGGGGAAATATGACCCTGCTGTATTAGGGTATAAAAACTTTGTTGCTGGACACCTTGGGGCCTCTCCTCCATGGTGTCATGGGGATGAGTCATGGGGAAAACTGCCCTCTTCTCCTGGGGAAAAGAATAAACTCCTGTTCTGATGCTAAAAGATCTCTGGTTTTTTTTTAATTAAATTAGGGATGAGGTTTTTCTCATCCCAAACAGAAGCATAGCAACTTGGGAATTGGAATAGCCCTTTTGTAAAAAATGTTTTATTATATTGTTCAGAACACTTCCTAATTATTACACTGTTTAAATTTATCCAGAGGTTGTTTAAACCAGAACGTTGCCCTGATAATTACAAGCAATTTGGGCTCCCTATAATCCTAGATGCACCCAGTCCATTCTTGTTTTAGATCCCCACATTTAGATTGTTTGGGGTTCTCTTGTGTTATAGCTTTGTCTAAATTTTATGAATGTTTATATTTACTAACATCTTTTTCAAGCTACCTTGCTTTCAAGTTGCCCTCTTCGCAAAATTGCTTAACTGTTTACATGTGGTTTGTGTACAAAGGAGGGTAGTCTAAATCCCATATAACCATATACCTTCCACAGCCTGGATTAGGGGAAACTGTACATCCTTTCTGGCTCACTCTCCTCCATCAAAAGACCTAATAAAGTTCTTTCTAAAACAATTTCAGATTTTGGGGTTTCTTCTCACCAACCACACTTTCAATTTTTATTCTAAAAAATGTGTCTAAAGAAAGGAAAGAAGCTAATGTTTGCAATTGAAGGGAAACAGCAATTTAGTTTAACTATTTAACTATTAAACTAAACAAGGTAATGAATGCCTGGTTCAAAGGTGTCAGATATAAGGCTTTCCACACTCAAGAGTTTAGCCTGAATACGATGAAATGTAATTGGGAAATATTTAAGAAAATAAAAATATATAATAAAAACAGATTATGTTAACATGTGGTTTTCTCATACTGATATGAGCAGCATTTTGACTTTGTTAATTACATGTGTACAAACATGCAAGTTAAAAGCCCACAAACTGAAGTGAGGGAACAATTTCCATTCTATCATTTAATGCTATAATCATTTAGTCACTGCTCCCACTGGAAAACTTTGTGTCCCTTTTTCTGTTTTTATCTCCATAGACCATACATACATAGTCTTTGCTGTGACTTGGAGCCATAACTGGGACTTTAGTAGCTACTGGAAGTCTGTCTATTATTATTAGCCTGCAGGCTTTTCCTTTTATTCATAGTTATTACTACCTTGTGTGTCTTCTTCATCCCATTACTATTCTCCAGAAACAGGGTATCACTTTACCAACAGAATAACCAGCCTTTATCCTACTAGAAGAGAAATGGTTGGGATTATTGGTGTCATCTCTTCCCATTTCTTTCAAATTTTCTCCATCCTTAGCATACTTAATCTCTGAATTAGTGGAGCTTTAATAGGAAGGGTAAAAGGGAGGGAAGCTCAAGCAAAATTGTAGTGCAATTTTTAATTATAGAAAAATGCAAGGAAAAAGTAAGCTAGATATTAAGAAAATAGTTTTGCTACCTTCTTATCTTCTGATACCATGTACTATGTGGAGCAGCTGAATCTTTATGAAAAACTCCCCTTTCTTCTGTTTTTTTTCTTAAAGTGAATTATTTTTAAATCTTTAAGTACAGAGTACAATTTTATAGAAAGACAAATACTTCTTGTCTTTTAAAGTATTGTTACCATAGAAGTTCTATTCTTAGGAAATGAAACTGAATATTGCATTCTTTATGAATTCAACCTTATAGGTACCACTGAGTCTTTCTGGGATGTGGTTCATGACTGTTCTCCCTCCTTACCATCACACCCAATGCAGTTGCCAAGTCTTTTTGACTCCGCTCCCACAACACTTCTTGTAATCATTCTTTCCTCTCCACTCACACAACTCACCCTCTTTGCTCACATCTTCATCCTTTCTTGCCCAGACTACTGGCAAGCCTCCGATAAGAGCCTATTAATTGTTCTCCAGACTTCTAACCTCTCCTAGTTCCAATCTATCTCCCGTAGAACTATCAAAACAATCTTTCCAAAGTATAGATCAGACCATATTACTCTCATGCTCCAAAACATTCTGGGTCTCTCTATTGCCTCACATTCTTTATCCTGACATTTAAGACTCTTCACAATCTAGTAACCTCCATTGTGAATCCTGCATTCTAGTCAAGGTAGATTACTAGCTGTTTGCCAAATCTGACACTGCATTCTTTTTTTTCTGTGCATTTAAAAGAGCCATCCCTTTCACCCATAATTTCTCTTCATTTTAGCCTCTCAAAAATTCTTATTTTCTTACATGACTCAGTTCAGGTGCCATTTCCTTTGGGAAGCCTTACCCAAACCCTCAGTTATTACTCTTTTCTCTCTTCTCAATTTACATTGCATTATACTTATGTGTATGCATGCTTCATTTCTTCCACCACCCACAGAAGAATAAAAGATCCATGAGTGAACAGGCTGCTTCAATTTTTACTTTATATCTTTCTCATGTCAAATATAAAGTTGACTTGTACAAAAGATTATAGAGCTGCAAGGGACCTCAGAGGCCATTTAGTCCAGCCCTCTTCATTTTACAGATAAGGAAACTTAGGCTCAAGGAGATCTAGTGACTTGTTCAAGGTCACCCATGTAGTGGCAGTAGAAGGATTTGACCTGAGGTAATGGGACTGTGGAATTGAGTGTGGCAACTGAGTATAGCCTTTAAGGAAATAACAAAAAAGAGAGGAATGTTATAAAATAGTATGTATAAAATACTGATATGAAGGTCTTCTTTAAGGTCTCATTTTTCATATCAAGTTAAATCAATTAGTAAAACCATGGTATATAGCATTTGGGTGAAGAACAATGGAGAAAAATGTAAATGATAATATGAATCAATTAACAAGTATTTATGAGGCACCGTGGGAGACACTAGGGACATAAAAAATACCTCATGGCAGCCATCCACCTCATTTTGTTCAGTCATGCCTCCATTGATGGGGATGCCTACTATTTCCATGTTCTTTGCCACCACAAAGATAGCTGCTATAAATACCCCATTCACCATAAGTTACAATTCTATTTATGAATTTCCCTCCATCTATTTTTTACTCACTATTTTCTTTCTCTGCCTCTTTTTACCCTATCCCTTTTACCTTATCTTCTCCTCCCACCCTCCCACTCCCCATCCCATGCACACTCACCCACATACATGTATACATGTACATGTACATATATACCCATATGTACAAATGCAAAAACACATATATGTGTATGTATTTGTGGGTATGCGTAGATACATGCATGAATGTATACATACATACACACATATAGAATTTCCATATAAGAAATTATGAGCTCAATGATCTTAGAAAGTCATGGAAATACTTACATGAAATAGTAGCAGAACCAAGAAAACATAGTACACAGTAACAGCAATATTGTTTTAGGAACAACTTTGAATGACTAAGTTATTTTGATTATTACAAATACATACATTAAAAATAAAGGTCATATGAAGAAAGACGCTATCTGCAGCCAGGGAGTTGATGAATAGAAGTATGTACAGAATAATTTTATGTATTTATGTCTAATGGTATCTATCTCAAGGATGGGGTGGGAGGGAGGGAAAAAAAGAGAAAAAAATTTACATGATAATTTTTATATATTTGAAATAAATAGCAAGTTGTATGTGATAGATTTGCACTTTCATATGTAATCTTTTTATTATACTATGTTATAGAAATGCTTGTTTTATTTCATAAATTAAAAACTAAGTAAATTTTAAAATTTTTTAAAAATCTCATGAGATCAAATAGCTTACAACCCATCAGAAGGGAAAAAACGTTCCTATATAGATATTTAAAAATAGCTATAAAATGATTTTTTTCTTTTTTACTCTACCTAAATAGCCTATCTTTGTGTGCTATAGTCCAGCTAATTAGAAAAAGGAAATGGATTATGCACTATCAAAATATCACAAAGTCATCAGGCAATCATGGGAGGGTAGTGAGACAGAAGTTTTACCACATAGACATTTATTGAAACTCCCTTTGCTAAACACTGACTTACTAGTACATTATTGGCTGACCTCGAAGTTAATTTCCATATTCCTCGAAAGGTAGAGGAAGTAGAAGTGAAAGGCAAGACAAAACCTCCCTGAGGTTCACCTCACTGTGCAAACTGGTAAAGGTGAGAAAAAATGTCAGTAGCCCATGTTGGAGAGGATGTGGGATGATAGATACCCTAATGATTTTTTTGATAAAATGGTAAAATGATTTTGGGATGCAATTGATAATTATAAAATATCTAAAATGCTCCTATCTTTTGAATACAAGACTCTATTACTGTGTTTATGCCCTCAAGGATGAAATCAATAAGAAAAAATTCCCCATAGATATAAAAATATTTATAGCAGCAGTTTTTGTGATTGCAAAGAATTGGAAATGTAGATGCCTATCAACTGGGGAATGACTTCATGTGCCAAATTGTGGTACATGAACGTATTGGAATATTATTGTGCGGTTAGAAATGATGAAGGTGAAGTCTACATAAATTGGTAAAGAATGAAGTAAGTAGAGCCAAGAAAATTATAGACACAAGAACTACAACTGTGTAAATGGAAAGAATATAAGAAAAATCAAAAGTGAATGATAAAATCATAAAGATCAAACATGACTCAGATAAAGAAATAGTAGAGACACCCGCATGTCTCCATGAAAATGAGACTTTTTAAAAATATATTGATAGGTTGCCCTGATTTTTTTAACTTCTTAAAATACTGTTTTTTGTATGGTGTGACTCTTGGGGAAGGGGACAGAGACGGGTTACCGGGAATATAGAAGGCATTAATAAAAACTTATTTTTTTTTAAAACAAGATAGAAGAAAAGAAGGTAACTACTATTCTTTTGTTGTTGTTGTTGTTTTTGCTTTTTGGAGGGCAATTGGTGTAAAGTGACTTGCCCAAAGTCACATGGCTAGTTTTTGGTCAAGTGTCTGATGCTGGATTTGAATTTCGGTCCTCCTGACTCCAGGGCCGGTGCTCTATTCACTGCGCCACCTAGCCACCCCAGTAACTACTATTCTTGATGAGGTTCTGGTTCTCATTGGTAATGAGGCACTGGTTGCTGAATTTTAGGAACCTCAAGAGAAAATGATAATGCCACCTTAAAGTTTAAAGCATTATATGTAAGAGAAGGGGGGAAAGCAGGTATAGCAATATGTGGAAAATATCCCATTACTTAAAATTCAACAAATGAAGGATGATATTATCTTAAGATTGAAATTCTGATGACAAAATCAGAAACAGCTTTGATGAAAAGGAGAAGCTGTGGATGCATGTGAAAGCAAAGGAAAATTGTCAGTTAAATAATAATAATGATTACAGCTAGTCTATGCTTTAAAGTCTAAAAAAGAACTTTATATATTTACATAATCTAATTTCACTTGATTTAGTCAATAAACATGTATTAAGTGCCTACTATGAGGCAGTCAGGGCAGATAAGTGGGCATGTCCAAAGGCTAGTTGAACGAGATAAGAATACTTGACACTTTTCACTTTAGAAATGGTTATTTCATTTATCATGGAGAACAAAAAACAGAGAGGGAGGCTAGGTGGTGCAGTAGTTAGAATGTCAGTCTTGGAATCAGGAAGAACTGAGTTCAAATGTAGATTCTGATACTACCTATATGAACTTGGGCAAGTCACTTAACATCTCTTCACCTCAGTTTCCCCATCTGTGAAATGGAGATAATAATAGTAATTACCTCCCAGGGTTGTTGTGAGGATCAAATAATAATTGCAAAACACTTAGCACAATACCTAGAACTGAGTAGGCACTGTATAAATGGTAGGTATTATTATTCTTCAAGTATTTGAAAGTTTATCATATGCTAATAATTTTTCTTTTCAGTTGAAACCTGAGGGCAGAAAGCTAGCAGCAATGAAAGGACCTTTCACAGAATCATATTTGGGTTTGATACAAAGAAAAATTTCCTGAGAAATAGAATTATCCCAAAGTGGAGTAAACTATCTCTCAATATGGTGAACTCTCTATCACTGGATGTCAAGTGGAAACTGGAGGTAGAGTGACAGAACTTGTGCTAAAACTGGAAAGAAGCCAGGGAACATTCTAAAAGGAGAACACACCAGAAA
Source organism: Pseudocheirus occidentalis (assembly GCA_028646575.1). Lineage (NCBI taxonomy): Eukaryota > Metazoa > Chordata > Mammalia > Diprotodontia > Pseudocheiridae > Pseudocheirus > Pseudocheirus occidentalis. Next base: position 35,435 of record JAQQSW010000354.1, on the reverse strand, counting down.
ATGGAAGAGCATGGGTGAAAATGCTTGACATCAAGAAAAGAAGTGCACTGTCATGTGCAAGCAAGAGCAAGGAGACTAGTATCCCTGGATTATGGAATATGAGGGTTCAGTTGGAGGGTGGTGGAGTATAGCAGTGTAAGAAACATAGGAAGGGGCAAAGATAGGAAGAGTTTAAAGGCTTAGGTGATTGTTGTTTTAGATGGTGACTAAAATGTCTTTCAACACGGAGATTTCACAGTTCTGTAAACCCATTATTGTTGTGCAGTAACAGTTCCAGCATCCCAGATAATTGGCATATTTATACTCTTCTAGTCTTCCACCTGTATAGATACCTCCCTAATCTCTGTAGGGTCTTTGGAAATGTGAGGGCTCCCCCAACACTCCCATTGTTTTGTTTTGTCCATCAATGATTGCATCAATGTAGCAAGCTTAACAGTGGGGAAAGTCCTTCTTCCAAAGCTGATCAGCAACTGTTGGGAACCTTATAGCATCAGAGTCCCATGGGGGCAATAAGAGCATCATTTCTCCACACAGGGTCATACAAAACACTGAGTGAGAGAAGCAGAGCTGGAACCCACATAATCCTGATTCTAAAGCAAGTGCTGGATTCCCACATTACTCAGCCTCTCTCATTCCCTGGAGAAAATAGATCGGTGCATTGATGTCTCATTTGATGCTAATTCTCTGAGAGAATTAAAATGAATCAAACAGGTGAGTACTCCTACAGAATGAGCAAGTGCTTCGGAAGGGCCAGGACACCTAGAAGAAAAAGTTACTTCTATGGATTTCTTCACTTCAATGCATGAGTACACAAAGCAGTAATAAAAGGGAAAAAAAGGGGGAGAAAAAAGTTTTGTTTGTCCTCACCCCGTTCCCTTAATAATAATGATGCAAAGTCTAAGGTTAGTGCTATATCCATAAAAATATTGTGTTCACTTTTGCCCTTAATTTACATGACTGAAGTTTTTATCTACTGGGCTATCTTTCACATTTGTTTTTCTCAGAATCAGGCATTTTTAATTATCATTAACAATGATATCACCCATATCAATATAGATTAGTTGTCCTGCTATCATCATATATATTTCTAATAATTCCAGTACTCAGGTGACAATTCCCATCACCAAAGGTCAAGTTTTGTAAAACCAGATGACACAGTGGATAGATTTCGAGGTCTGGAGTCAGGAACAACCAAGTTCACATCTGACCTTGGACATTTATTAGTTGTGTGACCCTGGGCAAGTTACTTAAGCCTGTTTGCCTCAATTTCCTAGACTGTAAACTGAACTGGAGAAGGAAATGCTAAACCACTCCAGTATCTCTGCCAAGACAATTTCAAATGGGGTCTTTTTTATGAGTCCATTTGAACCCAAACCCCGTGTGACCCCAAAGTGAACACAACTGAAACAATTGAACTAACAACAACAAATATAAAACCCCCGATTGAAAAAAAAAAGTTTTGTAAAATTTGCCTCTAGTGATGAAAACAGCCATCTGAGTATTGGTATTATTAGAAATATATATGTGTGTGTGTGTGTGTGTGTGTGTATATACAGACATATACTCACACATGTATATGTGTATATGTGTGTGTGTATGTATGTGTGTGTGTATATATTCAGATACATGAATTCTCCAAAGCTGTTCCCACAATGAGGTGATTAATAATAAATATAAGACTTATAATACATGAATCATTCCCACAAAAGGGCAGTGACTTCTTTGATAAAATGAGATTTTTCAATGGTCTATTCCCTCAGGAGTTTCAGTAAGAGAAAATTTTATATTCTCTCTCTTAGCATGTTTGTGCATGAGGGAATGTTTGTTATCATACAAATTGCAAAGAGATATACATGTGTGTGTAAGGGAGGGAGAGAGAGAGAAAGAGAGAGAGAGAGAGAGAGAGAGAGAGAGAGAGAGAGAGAATTTCATAAAATTAATCCTGAGCTATTTGTGTCATATAGAAGTGAGTTGGCCAACAGAGAAAGCGGGATGTGGGGGGGGGGGGGGGGAGGGAGGGAGAGGAGGGAGAGAGGGGAGGCTGCCCAGCTGGCAAGGCAAAGCCTGTCAAACTGGAGATCACAGTGAATCAATTGCACTGCCTGTACAACCAGATGTTGGCTTGGGAAATGCCACAAAGATAAAATGCTTCTGCTGTGGATAGAAACAGCATGCGTTTATCCCAAGCATTACAAATATGAGGAAATACACATGGACCCGAGGAAACTGGCAATGAGTTATTCTAATTTAAAGCATCGTATGTATTTCAAAATTGATCTACACATCAGTCAGGGTAAGGGTACATCAATTCACTTGGAGAGGTTGCACAGGTAGTTGAAGAGACAGGACCTTGCTGGGAATGATTATTAAGAAGTTTCCACAACAGATGTCATCATCAGACAAGACGCAAAAGGAAGAGGCCCTTAAATACCCCTCAAATACACATTTGGCCACATGGACAGACTGTTGGATAAAGAAGTGACCAGATAAATTAGGACAAAAGGTAAGAATGGCTTTTAGGATCCTGACAAGCAATGAAGACTGAAATGTGTTGCTGGACTGGCTCCAGGGATTACACCTAGGGTAACTATAGTGTGGGAAGAAAGTAGGTACTAACAGCCTTCATATAGAAGCATATCTGGGGGTAGAGTGGGGGTGGGGAAAAACAATTGCAAACAGCTTCACTTGCATTGTGTCACAATAATACACATGTAGTTTGTTATCGTATCTCACATCTTAGACTCAGAATGATAAATAACTAGTAACATTAGAAGGACTTTGGAGATTCTTTAGTTCAACCTTCCTTGTGGGGTACGAAACTTGTTTCATTTGTTTACAATTCGACTTCTTGGGAAGTTCCAGTTTGTCCCTGTCTCACTTCTCAAGTGAGGCGGTCACTATGGGGTATATAGTTCCTGACAGAAAGTGGGGTGCTTTGATAAAGGCTTCTTGACTGACTGGCTGACAGACTGACTGCTTAATGTTGTGATCAGACATATAAAGAACCTTGTATGCTCTGGGTGCCACTGTTCAATTTACACAGCCCAATCTTGTATGCTTTTTTTACCAGTCATATTACCCTGTGGTCTTCCTTATAATCCTACCCTAATGCCTCATGGTACAGTGGATATTCCCATCAGGCATGATGAGGGGACAGAGTACTGGGCCTGGAATCAGGAAAACATGAGTTCAAATTTGTCCTCAGACACTAGGAGCTGTGTGACCCTGGGTAAGTCTGCTGCCTGGTTCTGTTCCTTCAACTATAAAATGGGGATAAAAATAGCATCTAAGGATTGCTGTGAGGAGAAGATAATATTTTTTAAAGTACTTAATAGAGGGCTTGGCATAGTAGGCATTTAATAAATGCTTTTTCCTTTCATGAATTAACAAAATCTGTGTCAGTGAGTTACAAGCCGTAACAGGCTGAGAAAGCTTTGAGTAAGGGCCTGTGGTCTGTGGTCTGAAGACCAGCCTACTGAGTTCAGAAAAGCTCATTACTAGGTCAGACACAGCTCAATGAAACTTACCCACAGCAACCAATTCAAATAAAATCAGCTACCAAATTGAAGAAGGACTGGACTGTGAACCATATCAAAGGACTGAGTACCTTTAACAGTGCAATCAAAGACTTGAAGAATTAAACTGAGTTTCCTGCCTTCCTGGGGTTCTCCTAGTCAAATGAAAAAGACCACAAATAAGATGACCTTCACCTGAAGGAAAAGCTATAGGCTCTGATGTGGGATAGAACACGTGAGAGTCATACTGAGGTAAGAAGTCACAGACCACCTACAGGTATAACGGTGGTGTCCTACAGGTGATACAGTCCTGACAATGCTTTTTCTACATAATCTGGCTTACTATTAGTATACTGAATAATCTTAGCGAGCTATAAAATATATCATGTGTGTACACAGATATCTTACATATATGAAAAAGGTGAGACATATATACATATTTTATGTATGCATGTATACATATGTATATATATGAGATTGTGTGTGTGTGTGTTTGTGTGTGTGTGTACACACATACACATGCATCAACTTTTTTTTCAGGAGCATGTCTTATCATTGATTCTTTGGATTTGTGTTTGGTAATTGATCAGAAATCTCAAGCCTTTCAAGGTTGTTCATAACTAAAAAGCTATAACAGGACTAGCATTTTCCTGATGCAGTTCCTTTCCACCAATCCACACCACATGGGGAAGTCTTACCTAAAATAAGATAAAGTTGTACCAGGAACCTGACCGACCCATGTAATTGACCCCATCTCACTACAACTTCCTTTCTCATAGTCAGCCAACATGACCTGATTGACCCCAGCTTCCCTAATACAGCTTCCTGGTCATCTAAGGGTATAAGAAGGTGCAGCCAAGTGAAATCTAGGCCTCTGGGACTTGGGGGTTTTCTGAAAGGCCCTTGAACCACCCTGCTGACAAGATACATTTCCACATGGAAAAGTGGGGGTCCACATCCAGAGAAACTAAGTCCCACTGAATTCTTGTTGCATATCCTTCCAGTGTTAGGCCAATATAAACCTCCTTGTGTTAAATTTTCAATGACTTATGAGTGCCTCCTTCGATATCAATGCTAAATTTGCACTGAAAGAGTGTTGGTGTTGGAACTTCTCTCTGATAAAAGCGTGAGATAAATGTGATCCATCATTATTTTTTTTTATACTTGGCATGTGATTTTATTAGTATAGCATGCTCCTAGGGAAGAAATTTCTTTACTAATATTAAGCAATGCTTCTCCCTATGTGATAGTCTTTGTGAAATGTCTGAGGTGGCACTAAGAGGCCTAAGGGATGTGCCCCAGATTCACACTGTCACTTTGGGTAGAGGTGAGACTTAAGCCCAGGTCTTTCTGCCCTGTGACCAGCTTTCTAGCCACTGAACCATACTGCCAATTATTTTCATTGTTATTACTTCAGTGCTTTTAGAATTCATTACTTCATCAGATCACCTATTCTCTCATTCTAATCATTCACAAAAGTCTTCCTTTAGGCAAGAAGCATTTATGAAACTGTTACTACGAGCCAGACATTATGCTAAATGAGAGACAGCCTTCCTAAGTTACTGTGGCTAAAGATTCACTAGCTGATGTTCTTCTAATGGTGAATCTCACTCTATTGGGAGGTAAAACTATCGTTCCAAGAATGATTAAGTGAGATGTAAGCTTTGATCGTTTACATAATCATATCTCTACAAAGGGATACTATCTCCTGAATTATGTAAACGGCCCCATCCTTTAGAACTCTATGTCTATATAAAATAAGAGACCTGTGAACTAGGCCCTCTAGTACAGACCATGTATGTGTTCTGTATGTGATAACATAAGACTAACAATTCTTTGACTCAGCCTCCTTTCACCCTCTCATTCCATCCTGATGCTCTGAAGCATTGACACAAGAACTTGAAAAAGAGTTTGGGAAAACAGGAAAAGACTCGCTACAGAGGCAAAAAACCTCTCAAATATAAAACTACAGAATCTGAACCAGTTTACATGCTCTTTGTCCATGGACATGTTGCTGTATCTCCATCAGCCCTAGGATACCCCCTCCTTCACCCTCTCACCCCCTCAGGTAACTAAACAGACCTCCCTAGAGAGAAAATATGGTACAGTAGAAAACCTCTGGCTCTGGAGCCAGAGGACTTAGGCTCATAATCTTGCCTTTTGTGCCTATTTGGTAAGTGACCTTGGGCAAGTTACATTCATAGATTTTAGTTTTCTCATCTGCAATACTGAAAAGACATTTGAGATACCTTCTAATTTTCTTTCTATAATCATACATGGATAGATACTTAGTACCTATGTGACATTGTACAAGCCACTGAACTTCCCTGAACCCCAATATCTTCATCTGTAATATGAGGGGATGGGATTAAGAGGTCTCTGATGTTTTTTTTTCCAGGTCTTCTCCTATGAGCCTACCAGAAGTGACCAGGTGTGGACTATCCATCATTATGGATATCATTGAAGAAAACTGGGACCAAGGACACATAAGTGTATGCATTATATAATTGCCATGCTCAGAGGAGCATAATATTTTGACTCTACAATAAATCTCAAAGGTGAAAGGACTGATCATTCACTTGAAAGAAATTTGTCAAAGAATTTTCTTGTCATCCAAGTGTTATAACCTAGACTCTCACCACCTTCAAGACATAAGCATAGCTAAACTGGTCCTTGAATGACAAGCAAGACTTCCTAAGAGCCAAGTAAGACAGAGAAGAGGGAAGAAATGGGGGCCTGGGTCTTTTCCCGTGTGCATCTGTGTATGTAGGGATGTGTGAGAGTGTCCATTGTATAGTGCCTAATGTGGATGTCTCTGAGTGTTTGCTCCTCTCCCTCATGACCTGCATGACCACTGATGCTGCAAACATTACCATTCCCGTGTGCAGGTGTGTTGGAAGGAAGAGAAGATATACCTTAATTTCTTAATTCTTAATTCTTCCAATACTCCTCTACCCCACTGCCATGACCCTTGTTCTCAGTTGTAGAAAGTAAAGAGAAGTGAGCACAATTCATTAGAATCGGGTTGAATTTCTCTAAGCTTTTCTCATACCTGTCTTTCTTCCCTGCCCCAAGTCTAACCCATGGTGCTAGTTTTGAAATCAGGAAGGGGTCTGTGGGACAGGGTGTTTAAGCTCTTTTAAAGCCAAGCATGAACAGTTCTCCAGAGGACTGCTCCTGTGAATAGCTTCAAGATTCTGATTACATACTATAGTGAACTCTCTACTTATTCAGTGACAAACTAAGACAAAACATTCACAGAAATCAAAGTACAGCAATCATAATGTTATGACATAACAACTTATCACTAAAATGGCCACATAGTTTTCACCAAAGTGGTCACAGTTTAAAACAAAGTACATTCATTTAGTAACTCAATAATTTAGTAAGTCCTTAATTCAATTATCCTTAAGGAGGCAAGCCTCTTTAATGGACACAAAGCACAAAGGTCAAGATTCTCCACTGTCTTAATTTCTTCAATCTAAAAGGGTCTCTCTTCTTAATTGGAGATTAGTTTCCAATCATACTTCAATCATCTGACTCCCTGTGCAGTTCCTGTTCCATATTGAAGATCGCAGTATACAGCCCACCTCAAGTACTTCACAGTTTCTGTTCCTGGGAAGGCAAAGCTTTACAAAGACTCAATAACATTCATCCACATTGCTGACACCATCATCAATTCACTTTCTACCTGTGAAATCAACATAGACCCAACAACAAGGTCTGAGGAATCAAGACAAATGATCAGCATACTCCCAGGATCTCTGAAAATGTCAGTAAGACCCTCCTCCAGAATTTCTGCAAACATACAACAAGAAAATCCTCTTTCGGACCTTCTGAACCAGCAGTAAGGTCCCACGGCTTCTGTAGCATCAACAACGTCCTCCATTAGCAGACGAATCTGGCAAAGTAAGATCAAAACAGACAAAGTAACAGCATCACAGCCATGCTCCCTCCAAATTCTCCTCTCTTCTAATTTCTCAGTTCTTCTCAATTCTCTTCTCAATTCTTCTCAGTTCTCAGTTCCCCATTCTGCCACCACAAGTTCTGTTCTCCATTCTGTTCTCCATTCATAGCAGTTCTCAGAAGTTCTTAGAATCCTAGCAGTTCTCTCTCTTGACAATTCTGGCTCTCTAGCTTGGGCTTTTCCTTGTATATGGTATTAGCTCCTCTCTGTTCCACCCCTTCCTGTTTTATCAGCAACTTCCTCCCACTGTGGGATTCACAAGTTCTAGATCTTAATACTTGATATAATCACAAACTTGAAACAAGGTGCTAAGTACCTGTTTGCTTGCCAGTACAAGGGACAGGGAAGATCTCCAAATCCCCATTACAATTACACTACTGGGCAACAATAACAAGTGTAGATTCTACCTGGGACACATACACTCATGGGGAGGGGGAACTGGGAGTGTTGAATGTGTGGGGGTACCACATGCTCTCTCTGTAGCCTTGGGGTAGAACACAAAGATTCTCTACAAATGGACACACTCATGAGCCCCTCAAACCTAGGATGAGGGTGGAGGGACAAGAAGACAGAATGAGGGGGTGAAACCAAGATGGTGAAGTAAAAATAAGGACCTGCTTGAGCTCTCCTAAAAATCCCTCAAAATACCTGTTAAAATGACCCTAAGCAAATTCTAGAGCATCAGAAGCCACAAAATGAGACTGAAACAAAATTTCAGCCTAAGACAAACTGGAAGGCCTACAGGAAGGGTGTACAGCACTGGGCTCAGAGTGGGGCAAGATTCGGTGTGGGCCCCACTGGCACAGGTGGAGTGGGAGCAGGCCTCAGGGCACTGAATCACTGGCAGCTACAAAGATTTCCAGATTTCTCAACCCACAAATGCCAAAGGCAACGTTGAAGGTCGGTGGGAAAGGTCAGTCATCTGCGTGAGAGAGGAGGGTGGTCCAACCACAGTCCCAGCCCCAGCCCCAGGGTGATGGCTGCCACTGCTGATGGAAGTCCTGGGGAGAGGAGGAATACTGCCATGACAGAGTCTGTGGCGGCAGTAGAGATGGATTCCCCCTTATAGCCCCAAGGCAGAAAAGAGCTTCTGGTTGCTCACAGAGCAGAGTACAGACCAAGAGAAGACAAACACTTCTTTTTTGATTATACTACCCTGGAGGAACTGAAAAGTTATAGGTCCCTAGAAATATCTCTATAAACAGCTGCACAAAACCTCTGAAACTTGGGGCAGCACACTTTCCACTTAACAAAGAGCTCAAAAGTCAAGTAATTGACTAGGAAAATGAGCAAACAGAAAAAAATAAAACTGTAGAAGCTTACTTTCTTGGCGAAAAGGTATTTTATTATGTCAGAAAAAGACAATCAAGTCAAAGCTCCTACCCAAAGAGCCCAGAAAAAATGTGATTTGGTCTCAGGTCATGAGAGAGCCCAAAAAGGATTTGAAAATCAAGTAAGAGAAGTAGTGCAAAAATTGAGAAGAGAAATGAGAGTGATGCAAGAAAATCATGAAAAATGAGTCAACAGATTGCTAAAGGAGACCCCCAAAATGCTGAAGAAAATTACAACTTAAAAATAAATTAACCCAAATAGCCAAAGAAGTCCAAAATGACAGAGTGAAACTCATGCTCCAATGAGGAGAAGAATGCTTTAAAATGCCAAATTGGGCAAATGGAAAAGGAGGTTCAAAAGCTCACCAAAGAAAATAATTCCTTAAAAATTAGAATGGAGTAAATGGAAGCTAATGTCTTTACAAGAAACTATTAAACAAAACCAAAAGAATGAAAAAAATAGAAGACAATGTAAACTATCTCACTGGAAAAACAACTGACCTGGGAAAATAGATCTAAGAGAGATAATTTGAAAATTATTGGTCTACCTGATAGTCATGATCAAAAAACTGATCCTAGACATCATCTTCCAAGAAATTATCAAGGAAAACTGCCCTGGTATTCTAGAGTCAGAGGGAAAAATAGAAATGGAAAGAATCCAGTGATCACCTCCTGAAAGACATCCCAAAAGGAAAATTCCAAAGTTACCAGGTCAAGGAGAAAGTATTGCAAGTACTCAGAAAGAAATAATCCAAGTTTTTTTGGAAACACAATGAGGATAACAGAAGATTTAGCATCTTCTACACTAAGAGCTCAGAGGGCTTGAAATATGATATACCAGAGGTAAAGGGGGAGTAAGATTAAAACCAAGGATCACCTACCCAGCAATTCTAAGTATAATACTTCAGGGGTGAAAATGGAATTTCAATGTAATAGAGGACTTCCAAACATTCATTCTTGCTGAAAAGGCCAGAGCTGAATAAATAATTTTACTTTCAAATACTAGAATCAAGAGAAGCATGGAAAGGTAAACAGGACCATAAGGAACTTATTAAAATTGAACTGTTTCCATTCCTACGTGGAAAGATGATATTTGTAACTCATGAGACCTTGCTCTATACAGAGGGCAAAGGATGAGTTGAATATGAAAGGATGATATCTAAAAAATAAAATTGTGTTGAAAGGAATATCCTAGGAAAAAGAGAAAGGGAGATGTAGAATGTAGTAAATCATCTCATGTAAAAGAGGCAAGAAAGAGTTTTTACAATGGAGGGGAAGAGGGAAGATGTGAGAGGAAATGAGTGAGCCATACTGTCATAGGGTTTGGTTTAAGGAAGGAATAGCACACAAACTCAACTGGGTATGGAAATCTATCTTGCCCTCCAGGAAAGCAAAGGGGAAGGGAATAAGAGAGGTGGGATAATAGAAGGGACAGCAGATTGTACAAAGGGTTAATTGGAAGCAAGAACTTTTGAGGAGAGACAGATCAAAGGAGAGAATAGAATAAATGGAAGATGGGACAGGATGGAGAGAAATATAGTTAGTCTTTCACAACATGACTGTTAAGGAAGTGTTTTGGATGACTGAATGTGTATTACCTTTATTGAATTGCTTGCTTTCTCAATGAGGGTGGGTGGTAAAGGAGGAAGGGAGGCAATGTAGAACTCAAAGTTTTTTAAATGAATGTTAAAAATTGTTTTTACATACAACTGTGAAATAAGATACACAGGCAATGGGATATAGAAATCTATCTTGCCCTACAGGAAAATAGAAAGGAAGGGGAAAGGAGAAGGGGGGTGGCAGTGATAGAAATGAGGGCAGATTGGAGGAAGGGGGTAATCAGAATGCACACTGTTCTGGAGTGAGAGGAGGGGATAAATGGAGAGAAAATTTGGAATTCAAGATCTTGTGGAAGTTAATGTTGCAAATCATAAATAAATACATTTTTTAAAAAAAATAGAAGCCTCCTTCCCCTTCCCATGGCCTCCTTCTCAGGGTCCTCAGATCAGACCTTGCCTTTCTATCCTCTTTTGATATGATAGCTATTAAGTTATCATGGCTTCAGGGTGGTTCCTGTTTATTAAAGTCCTATTTCTCCTATTAAAAACAAAAAGTCACCCTAAACTAATCCATCTTGGCAGAATATGGTACAGCTTATGTTCTAATGGAAAAGCCATTGATACCTCAGTGTCATTTCCATAAGAAAAATACAATCTATTAGTTACCAGAGTAGGATTTCAGGGAGTAGTTGTGCTGGTGGTGGCGGTGGTGCTGAAGGTTGTTTTGGAGGTGACTGGACTTGTGAGTTTATCATAAGAACACCCAGTTCTCTGCAACAGATAGTCTTATTGAGTTGCCAGGGGCTCTGAAAGATTGTTACTTTCCCAGTGTCACAAAATCAGGTATCAGAATTGTATTATGAAGCCAAG
>JAQQSW010000354.1:0-24093 GCA_028646575.1 Pseudocheirus occidentalis | reverse complement strand
CTCTGGTAACTAATAGATTGTATTTTTCTTATGGAAATGACACTGAGGTATCAATGGCTTTTCCATTAGAACATAAGCTGTACCATATTCTGCCAAGATGGATTAGTTTAGGGTGACTTTTTGTTTTTAATAGGAGAAATAGGACTTTAATAAACAGGAACCACCCTGAAGCCATGATAACTTAATAGCTATCATATCAAAAGAGGATAGAAAGGCAAGGTCTGATCTGAGGACCCTGAGAAGGAGGCCATGGGAAGGGGAAGGAGGCTTCTATTTTTTTTAAAAAATGTATTTATTTATGATTTGCAACATTAACTTCCACAAGATCTTGAATTCCAAATTTTCTCTCCATTTATCCCCTCCTCTCACTCCAGAACAGTGTGCATTCTGATTACCCCCTTCCTCCAATCTGCCCTCATTTCTATCACTGCCACCCCCCTTCTCCTTTCCCCTTCCTTTCTATTTTCCTGTAGGGCAAGATAGATTTCTATATCCCATTGCCTGTGTATCTTATTTCACAGTTGTATGTAAAAACAATTTTTAACATTCATTTAAAAAACTTTGAGTTCTACATTGCCTCCCTTCCTCCTTTACCACCCACCCTCATTGAGAAAGCAAGCAATTCAATAAAGGTAATACACATTCAGTCATCCAAAACACTTCCTTAACAGTCATGTTGTGAAAGACTAACTATATTTCTCTCCATCCTGTCCCATCTTCCATTTATTCTATTCTCTCCTTTGATCTGTCTCTCCTCAAAAGTTCTTGCTTCCAATTAACCCTTTGTACAATCTGCTGTCCCTTCTATTATCCCACCTCTCTTATTCCCTTCCCCTTTGCTTTCCTGGAGGGCAAGATAGATTTCCATACCCAGTTGAGTTTGTGTGCTATTCCTTCCTTAAACCAAACCCTATGACAGTATGGCTCACTCATTTCCTCTCACATCTTCCCTCTTCCCCTCCATTGTAAAAACTCTTTCTTGCCTCTTTTACATGAGATGATTTACTACATTCTACATCTCCCTTTCTCTTTTTCCTAGGATATTCCTTTCAACACAATTTTATTTTTTAGATATCATCCTTTCATATTCAACTCATCCTTTGCCCTCTGTATAGAGCAAGGTCTCATGAGTTACAAATATCATCTTTCCACGTAGGAATGGAAACAGTTCAATTTTAATAAGTTCCTTATGGTCCTGTTTACCTTTCCATGCTTCTCTTGATTCTAGTATTTGAAAGTAAAATTATTTATTCAGCTCTGGCCTTTTCAGCAAGAATGAATGTTTGGAAGTCCTCTATTACATTGAAATTCCATTTTCACCCCTGAAGTATTATACTTAGAATTGCTGGGTAGGTGATCCTTGGTTTTAATCTTACTCCCCCTTTACCTCTGGTATATCATATTTCAAGCCCTCTGAGCTCTTAGTGTAGAAGATGCTAAATCTTCTGTTATCCTCATTGTGTTTCCAAAAAAACTTGGATTATTTCTTTCTGAGTACTTGCAATACTTTCTCCTTGACCTGGTAACTTTGGAATTTTCCTTTTGGGATGTCTTTCAGGAGGTGATCACTGGATTCTTTCCATTTCTATTTTTCCCTCTGACTCTAGAATACCAGGGCAGTTTTCCTTGATAATTTCTTGGAAGATGATGTCTAGGATCAGTTTTTTGATCATGACTATCAGGTAGACCAATAATTTTCAAATTATCTCTCTTAGATCTATTTTCCCAGGTCAGTTGTTTTTCCAGTGAGATAGTTTACATTGTCTTCTATTTTTTTCATTCTTTTGGTTTTGTTTAATAGTTTCTTGTAAAGACATTAGCTTCCATTTACTCCATTCTAATTTTTAAGGAATTATTTTCTTTGGTGAGCTTTTGAACCTCCTTTTCCATTTGCCCAATTTGGCATTTTAAAGCATTCTTCTCCTCATTGGAGCATGAGTTTCACTCTGTCATTTTGGACTTCTTTGGCTATTTGGGTTAATTTATTTTTAAGTTGTAATTTTCTTCAGCATTTTGGGGGTCTCCTTTAGCAATCTGTTGACTCATTTTTCATGATTTTCTTGCATCACTCTCATTTCTCTTCTCAATTTTTGCACTACTTCTCTTACTTGATTTTCAAAATCCTTTTTGGGCTCTCTCATGACCTGAGACCAAATCACATTTTTTCTGGGCTCTTTGGGTAGGAGCTTTGACTTGATTGTCTTTTTCTGACATAATAAAATACCTTTTCGCCAAGAAAGTAAGCTTCTACAGTTTTATTTTTTTCTGTTTGCTCATTTTCCTAGTCAATTACTTGACTTTTGAGCTCTTTGTTAAGTGGAAAGTGTGCTGCCCCAAGTTTCAGAGGTTTTGTGCAGCTGTTTATAGAGATATTTCTAGGGACCTATAACTTTTCAGTTCCTCCAGTGTAGTATAATCAAAAAAGAAGTGTTTGTCTTCTCTTGGTCTGTGCTCTGCTCTGTGAGCAACCAGAAGCTCTTTTCTGCCTTGGGGCTATAAGGGGGAATCCATCTCTACTGCCGCCACAGACTCTGTCATGGCAGTATTCCTCCTCTCCCCAGGACTTCCATCAGCAGTGGCAGCCATCACCCTGGGGCTGGGGCTGGGACTGTGGTTGGACCACCCTCCTCTCTCACGCAGATGACTGACCTTTCCCACCGACCTTCAACGTTGCCTTTGGCATTTGTGGGTTGAGAAATCTGGAAATCTTTGTAGCTGCCAGTGATTCAGTGCCCTGAGGCCTGCTCCCACTCCACCTGTGCCAGTGGGGCCCACACCGAATCTTGCCCCACTCTGAGCCCAGTGCTGTACACCCTTCCTGTAGGCCTTCCAGTTTGTCTTAGGCTGAAATTTTGTTTCAGTCTCATTTTGTGGCTTCTGATGCTCTAGAATTTGCTTAGGGTCATTTTAACAGGTATTTTGAGGGATTTTTAGGAGAGCTCAAGCAGGTCCTTATTTTTACTTCACCATCTTGGTTTCACCCCCTCATTCTGTCTTCTTGTCCCTCCACCCTCATCCTAGGTTTGAGGGGCTCATGAGTGTGTCCATTTGTAGAGAATCTTTGTGTTCTACCCCAAGGCTACAGAGAGAGCATGTGGTACCCCCACACATTCAACACTCCCAGTTCCCCCTCCCCATGAGTGTATGTGTCCCAGGTAGAATCTACACTTGTTATTGTTGCCCAGTAGTGTAATTGTAATGGGGATTTGGAGATCTTCCCTGTCCCTTGTACTGGCAAGCAAACAGGTACTTAGCACCTTGTTTCAAGTTTGTGATTATATCAAGTATTAAGATCTAGAACTTGTGAATCCCACAGTGGGAGGAAGTTGCTGATAAAACAGGAAGGGGTGGAACAGAGAGGAGCTAATACCATATACAAGGAAAAGCCCAAGCTAGAGAGCCAGAATTGTCAAGAGAGAGAACTGCTAGGATTCTAAGAACTTCTGAGAACTGCTATGAATGGAGAACAGAATGGAGAACAGAACTTGTGGTGGCAGAATGGGGAACTGAGAACTGAGAAGAATTGAGAAGAGAATTGAGAAGAACTGAGAAATTAGAAGAGAGGAGAATTTGGAGGGAGCATGGCTGTGATGCTGTTACTTTGTCTGTTTTGATCTTACTTTGCCAGATTCGTCTGCTAATGGAGGACGTTGTTGATGCTACAGAAGCCGTGGGACCTTACTGCTGGTTCAGAAGGTCCGAAAGAGGATTTTCTTGTTGTATGTTTGCAGAAATTCTGGAGGAGGGTCTTACTGACATTTTCAGAGATCCTGGGAGTATGCTGATCATTTGTCTTGATTCCTCAGACCTTGTTGTTGGGTCTATGTTGATTTCACAGGTAGAAAGTGAATTGATGATGGTGTCAGCAATGTGGATGAATGTTATTGAGTCTTTGTAAAGCTTTGCCTTCCCAGGAACAGAAACTGTGAAGTACTTGAGGTGGGCTGTATACTGCGATCTTCAATATGGAACAGGAACTGCACAGGGAGTCAGATGATTGAAGTATGATTGGAAACTAATCTCCAATTAAGAAGAGAGACCCTTTTAGATTGAAGAAATTAAGACAGTGGAGAATCTTGACCTTTGTGCTTTGTGTCCATTAAAGAGGCTTGCCTCCTTAAGGATAATTGAATTAAGGACTTACTAAATTATTGAGTTACTAAATGAATGTACTTTGTTTTAAACTGTGACCACTTTGGTGAAAACTATGTGGCCATTTTAGTGATAAGTTGTTATGTCATAACATTATGATTGCTGTACTTTGATTTCTGTGAATGTTTTGTCTTAGTTTGTCACTGAATAAGTAGAGAGTTCACTATAGTATGTAATCAGAATCTTGAAGCTATTCACAGGAGCAGTCCTCTGGAGAACTGTTCATGCTTGGCTTTAAAAGAGCTTAAACACCCTGTCCCACAGACCCCTTCCTGATTTCAAAACTAGCACCATGGGTTAGACTTGGGGCAGGGAAGAAAGACAGGTATGAGAAAAGCTTAGAGAAATTCAACCCGATTCTAATGAATTGTGCTCACTTCTCTTTACTTTCTACAACTGAGAACAAGGGTCATGGCAGTGGGGTAGAGGAGTATTGGAAGAATTAAGAATTAAGAAATTAAGGTATATCTTCTCTTCCTTCCAACACACCTGCACACGGGAATGGTAATGTTTGCAGCATCAGTGGTCATGCAGGTCATGAGGGAGAGGAGCAAACACTCAGAGACATCCACATTAGGCACTATACAATGGACACTCTCACACATCCCTACATACACAGATGCACACGGGAAAAGACCCAGGCCCCCATTTCTTCCCTCTTCTCTGTCTTACTTGGCTCTTAGGAAGTCTTGCTTGTCATTCAAGGACCAGTTTAGCTATGCTTATGTCTTGAAGGTGGTGAGAGTCTAGGTTATAACACTTGGATGACAAGAAAATTCTTTGACAAATTTCTTTCAAGTGAATGATCAGTCCTTTCACCTTTGAGATTTATTGTAGAGTCAAAATATTATGCTCCTCTGAGCATGGCAATTATATAATGCATACACTTATGTGTCCTTGGTCCCAGTTTTCTTCAATGATATCCATAATGATGGATAGTCCACACCTGGTCACTTCTGGTAGGCTCATAGGAGAAGACCTGGAAAAAAAAACATCAGAGACCTCTTAATCCCATCTCCTCATATTACAGATGAAGATATTGGGGTTCAGGGAAGTTCAGTGGCTTGTACAATGTCACATAGGTACTAAGTATCTATCCATGTATGATTATAGAAAGAAAATTAGAAGGTATCTCAAATGTCTTTTCAGTATTGCAGATGAGAAAACTAAAATCTATGAATGTAACTTGCCCAAGGTCACTTACCAAATAGGCACAAAAGGCAAGATTATGAGCCTAAGTCCTCTGGCTCCAGAGCCAGAGGTTTTCTACTGTACCATATTTTCTCTCTAGGGAGGTCTGTTTAGTTACCTGAGGGGGTGAGAGGGTGAAGGAGGGGGTATCCTAGGGCTGATGGAGATACAGCAACATGTCCATGGACAAAGAGCATGTAAACTGGTTCAGATTCTGTAGTTTTATATTTGAGAGGTTTTTTGCCTCTGTAGCGAGTCTTTTCCTGTTTTCCCAAACTCTTTTTCAAGTTCTTGTGTCAATGCTTCAGAGCATCAGGATGGAATGAGAGGGTGAAAGGAGGCTGAGTCAAAGAATTGTTAGTCTTATGTTATCACATACAGAACACATACATGGTCTGTACTAGAGGGCCTAGTTCACAGGTCTCTTATTTTATATAGACATAGAGTTCTAAAGGATGGGGCCGTTTACATAATTCAGGAGATAGTATCCCTTTGTAGAGATATGATTATGTAAACGATCAAAGCTTACATCTCACTTAATCATTCTTGGAACGATAGTTTTACCTCCCAATAGAGTGAGATTCACCATTAGAAGAACATCAGCTAGTGAATCTTTAGCCACAGTAACTTAGGAAGGCTGTCTCTCATTTAGCATAATGTCTGGCTCGTAGTAACAGTTTCATAAATGCTTCTTGCCTAAAGGAAGACTTTTGTGAATGATTAGAATGAGAGAATAGGTGATCTGATGAAGTAATGAATTCTAAAAGCACTGAAGTAATAACAATGAAAATAATTGGCAGTATGGTTCAGTGGCTAGAAAGCTGGTCACAGGGCAGAAAGACCTGGGCTTAAGTCTCACCTCTACCCAAAGTGACAGTGTGAATCTGGGGCACATCCCTTAGGCCTCTTAGTGCCACCTCAGACATTTCACAAAGACTATCACATAGGGAGAAGCATTGCTTAATATTAGTAAAGAAATTTCTTCCCTAGGAGCATGCTATACTAATAAAATCACATGCCAAGTATAAAAAAAAATAATGATGGATCACATTTATCTCACGCTTTTATCAGAGAGAAGTTCCAACACCAACACTCTTTCAGTGCAAATTTAGCATTGATATCGAAGGAGGCACTCATAAGTCATTGAAAATTTAACACAAGGAGGTTTATATTGGCCTAACACTGGAAGGATATGCAACAAGAATTCAGTGGGACTTAGTTTCTCTGGATGTGGACCCCCACTTTTCCATGTGGAAATGTATCTTGTCAGCAGGGTGGTTCAAGGGCCTTTCAGAAAACCCCCAAGTCCCAGAGGCCTAGATTTCACTTGGCTGCACCTTCTTATACCCTTAGATGACCAGGAAGCTGTATTAGGGAAGCTGGGGTCAATCAGGTCATGTTGGCTGACTATGAGAAAGGAAGTTGTAGTGAGATGGGGTCAATTACATGGGTCGGTCAGGTTCCTGGTACAACTTTATCTTATTTTAGGTAAGACTTCCCCATGTGGTGTGGATTGGTGGAAAGGAACTGCATCAGGAAAATGCTAGTCCTGTTATAGCTTTTTAGTTATGAACAACCTTGAAAGGCTTGAGATTTCTGATCAATTACCAAACACAAATCCAAAGAATCAATGATAAGACATGCTCCTGAAAAAAAAGTTGATGCATGTGTATGTGTGTACACACACACACAAACACACACACACACAATCTCATATATATACATATGTATACATGCATACATAAAATATGTATATATGTCTCACCTTTTTCATATATGTAAGATATCTGTGTACACACATGATATATTTTATAGCTCGCTAAGATTATTCAGTATACTAATAGTAAGCCAGATTATGTAGAAAAAGCATTGTCAGGACTGTATCACCTGTAGGACACCACCGTTATACCTGTAGGTGGTCTGTGACTTCTTACCTCAGTATGACTCTCACGTGTTCTATCCCACATCAGAGCCTATAGCTTTTCCTTCAGGTGAAGGTCATCTTATTTGTGGTCTTTTTCATTTGACTAGGAGAACCCCAGGAAGGCAGGAAACTCAGTTTAATTCTTCAAGTCTTTGATTGCACTGTTAAAGGTACTCAGTCCTTTGATATGGTTCACAGTCCAGTCCTTCTTCAATTTGGTAGCTGATTTTATTTGAATTGGTTGCTGTGGGTAAGTTTCATTGAGCTGTGTCTGACCTAGTAATGAGCTTTTCTGAACTCAGTAGGCTGGTCTTCAGACCACAGACCACAGGCCCTTACTCAAAGCTTTCTCAGCCTGTTACGGCTTGTAACTCACTGACACAGATTTTGTTAATTCATGAAAGGAAAAAGCATTTATTAAATGCCTACTATGCCAAGCCCTCTATTAAGTACTTTAAAAAATATTATCTTCTCCTCACAGCAATCCTTAGATGCTATTTTTATCCCCATTTTATAGTTGAAGGAACAGAACCAGGCAGCAGACTTACCCAGGGTCACACAGCTCCTAGTGTCTGAGGACAAATTTGAACTCATGTTTTCCTGATTCCAGGCCCAGTACTCTGTCCCCTCATCATGCCTGATGGGAATATCCACTGTACCATGAGGCATTAGGGTAGGATTATAAGGAAGACCACAGGGTAATATGACTGGTAAAAAAAGCATACAAGATTGGGCTGTGTAAATTGAACAGTGGCACCCAGAGCATACAAGGTTCTTTATATGTCTGATCACAACATTAAGCAGTCAGTCTGTCAGCCAGTCAGTCAAGAAGCCTTTATCAAAGCACCCCACTTTCTGTCAGGAACTATATACCCCATAGTGACCGCCTCACTTGAGAAGTGAGACAGGGACAAACTGGAACTTCCCAAGAAGTCGAATTGTAAACAAATGAAACAAGTTTCGTACCCCACAAGGAAGGTTGAACTAAAGAATCTCCAAAGTCCTTCTAATGTTACTAGTTATTTATCATTCTGAGTCTAAGATGTGAGATACGATAACAAACTACATGTGTATTATTGTGACACAATGCAAGTGAAGCTGTTTGCAATTGTTTTTCCCCACCCCCACTCTACCCCCAGATATGCTTCTATATGAAGGCTGTTAGTACCTACTTTCTTCCCACACTATAGTTACCCTAGGTGTAATCCCTGGAGCCAGTCCAGCAACACATTTCAGTCTTCATTGCTTGTCAGGATCCTAAAAGCCATTCTTACCTTTTGTCCTAATTTATCTGGTCACTTCTTTATCCAACAGTCTGTCCATGTGGCCAAATGTGTATTTGAGGGGTATTTAAGGGCCTCTTCCTTTTGCGTCTTGTCTGATGATGACATCTGTTGTGGAAACTTCTTAATAATCATTCCCAGCAAGGTCCTGTCTCTTCAACTACCTGTGCAACCTCTCCAAGTGAATTGATGTACCCTTACCCTGACTGATGTGTAGATCAATTTTGAAATACATACGATGCTTTAAATTAGAATAACTCATTGCCAGTTTCCTCGGGTCCATGTGTATTTCCTCATATTTGTAATGCTTGGGATAAACGCATGCTGTTTCTATCCACAGCAGAAGCATTTTATCTTTGTGGCATTTCCCAAGCCAACATCTGGTTGTACAGGCAGTGCAATTGATTCACTGTGATCTCCAGTTTGACAGGCTTTGCCTTGCCAGCTGGGCAGCCTCCCCTCTCTCCCTCCTCTCCCTCCCTCCCCCCCCCCCCCCCCACATCCCGCTTTCTCTGTTGGCCAACTCACTTCTATATGACACAAATAGCTCAGGATTAATTTTATGAAATTCTCTCTCTCTCTCTCTCTCTCTCTCTCTCTCTCTCTCTCTTTCTCTCTCTCTCCCTCCCTTACACACACATGTATATCTCTTTGCAATTTGTATGATAACAAACATTCCCTCATGCACAAACATGCTAAGAGAGAGAATATAAAATTTTCTCTTACTGAAACTCCTGAGGGAATAGACCATTGAAAAATCTCATTTTATCAAAGAAGTCACTGCCCTTTTGTGGGAATGATTCATGTATTATAAGTCTTATATTTATTATTAATCACCTCATTGTGGGAACAGCTTTGGAGAATTCATGTATCTGAATATATACACACACACATACATACACACACACATATACACATATACATGTGTGAGTATATGTCTGTATATACACACACACACACACACACACATATATATTTCTAATAATACCAATACTCAGATGGCTGTTTTCATCACTAGAGGCAAATTTTACAAAACTTTTTTTTTTCAATCGGGGGTTTTATATTTGTTGTTGTTAGTTCAATTGTTTCAGTTGTGTTCACTTTGGGGTCACACGGGGTTTGGGTTCAAATGGACTCATAAAAAAGACCCCATTTGAAATTGTCTTGGCAGAGATACTGGAGTGGTTTAGCATTTCCTTCTCCAGTTCAGTTTACAGTCTAGGAAATTGAGGCAAACAGGCTTAAGTAACTTGCCCAGGGTCACACAACTAATAAATGTCCAAGGTCAGATGTGAACTTGGTTGTTCCTGACTCCAGACCTCGAAATCTATCCACTGTGTCATCTGGTTTTACAAAACTTGACCTTTGGTGATGGGAATTGTCACCTGAGTACTGGAATTATTAGAAATATATATGATGATAGCAGGACAACTAATCTATATTGATATGGGTGATATCATTGTTAATGATAATTAAAAATGCCTGATTCTGAGAAAAACAAATGTGAAAGATAGCCCAGTAGATAAAAACTTCAGTCATGTAAATTAAGGGCAAAAGTGAACACAATATTTTTATGGATATAGCACTAACCTTAGACTTTGCATCATTATTATTAAGGGAACGGGGTGAGGACAAACAAAACTTTTTTCTCCCCCTTTTTTTCCCTTTTATTACTGCTTTGTGTACTCATGCATTGAAGTGAAGAAATCCATAGAAGTAACTTTTTCTTCTAGGTGTCCTGGCCCTTCCGAAGCACTTGCTCATTCTGTAGGAGTACTCACCTGTTTGATTCATTTTAATTCTCTCAGAGAATTAGCATCAAATGAGACATCAATGCACCGATCTATTTTCTCCAGGGAATGAGAGAGGCTGAGTAATGTGGGAATCCAGCACTTGCTTTAGAATCAGGATTATGTGGGTTCCAGCTCTGCTTCTCTCACTCAGTGTTTTGTATGACCCTGTGTGGAGAAATGATGCTCTTATTGCCCCCATGGGACTCTGATGCTATAAGGTTCCCAACAGTTGCTGATCAGCTTTGGAAGAAGGACTTTCCCCACTGTTAAGCTTGCTACATTGATGCAATCATTGATGGACAAAACAAAACAATGGGAGTGTTGGGGGAGCCCTCACATTTCCAAAGACCCTACAGAGATTAGGGAGGTATCTATACAGGTGGAAGACTAGAAGAGTATAAATATGCCAATTATCTGGGATGCTGGAACTGTTACTGCACAACAATAATGGGTTTACAGAACTGTGAAATCTCCGTGTTGAAAGACATTTTAGTCACCATCTAAAACAACAATCACCTAAGCCTTTAAACTCTTCCTATCTTTGCCCCTTCCTATGTTTCTTACACTGCTATACTCCACCACCCTCCAACTGAACCCTCATATTCCATAATCCAGGGATACTAGTCTCCTTGCTCTTGCTTGCACATGACAGTGCACTTCTTTTCTTGATGTCAAGCATTTTCACCCATGCTCTTCCATTTTCTGGTGTGTTCTCCTTTTAGAATGTTCCCTGGCTTCTTTCCAGTTTTAGCACAAGTTCTGTCACTCTACCTCCAGTTTCCACTTGACATCCAGTGATAGAGAGTTCACCATATTGAGAGATAGTTTACTCCACTTTGGGATAATTCTATTTCTCAGGAAATTTTTCTTTGTATCAAACCCAAATATGATTCTGTGAAAGGTCCTTTCATTGCTGCTAGCTTTCTGCCCTCAGGTTTCAACTGAAAAGAAAAATTATTATTAGCATATGATAAACTTTCAAATACTTGAAGAATAATAATACCTACCATTTATACAGTGCCTACTCAGTTCTAGGTATTGTGCTAAGTGTTTTGCAATTATTATTTGATCCTCACAACAACCCTGGGAGGTAATTACTATTATTATCTCCATTTCACAGATGGGGAAACTGAGGTGAAGAGATGTTAAGTGACTTGCCCAAGTTCATATAGGTAGTATCAGAATCTACATTTGAACTCAGTTCTTCCTGATTCCAAGACTGACATTCTAACTACTGCACCACCTAGCCTCCCTCTCTGTTTTTTGTTCTCCATGATAAATGAAATAACCATTTCTAAAGTGAAAAGTGTCAAGTATTCTTATCTCGTTCAACTAGCCTTTGGACATGCCCACTTATCTGCCCTGACTGCCTCATAGTAGGCACTTAATACATGTTTATTGACTAAATCAAGTGAAATTAGATTATGTAAATATATAAAGTTCTTTTTTAGACTTTAAAGCATAGACTAGCTGTAATCATTATTATTATTTAACTGACAATTTTCCTTTGCTTTCACATGCATCCACAGCTTCTCCTTTTCATCAAAGCTGTTTCTGATTTTGTCATCAGAATTTCAATCTTAAGATAATATCATCCTTCATTTGTTGAATTTTAAGTAATGGGATATTTTCCACATATTGCTATACCTGCTTTCTCCCCTTCTCTTACATATAATGCTTTAAACTTTAAGGTGGCATTATCATTTTCTCTTGAGGTTCCTAAAATTCAGCAACCAGAGCCTCATTACCAATGAGAACCAGAACCTCATCAAGAATAGTAGTTACTGGGGTGGCTAGGTGGCGCAGTGAATAGAGCACCGGCCCTGGAGTCAGGAGGACCGAAATTCAAATCCAGCATCAGACACTTGACCAAAAACTAGCCATGTGACTTTGGGCAAGTCACTTTACACCAATTGCCCTCCAAAAAGCAAAAACAACAACAACAACAAAAGAATAGTAGTTACCTTCTTTTCTTCTATCTTGTTTTAAAAAAAAATAAGTTTTTATTAATGCCTTCTATATTCCCGGTAACCCGTCTCTGTCCCCTTCCCCAAGAGTCACACCATACAAAAAACAGTATTTTAAGAAGTTAAAAAAATCAGGGCAACCTATCAATATATTTTTAAAAAGTCTCATTTTCATGGAGACATGCGGGTGTCTCTACTATTTCTTTATCTGAGTCATGTTTGATCTTTATGATTTTATCATTCACTTTTGATTTTTCTTATATTCTTTCCATTTACACAGTTGTAGTTCTTGTGTCTATAATTTTCTTGGCTCTACTTACTTCATTCTTTACCAATTTATGTAGACTTCACCTTCATCATTTCTAACCGCACAATAATATTCCAATACGTTCATGTACCACAATTTGGCACATGAAGTCATTCCCCAGTTGATAGGCATCTACATTTCCAATTCTTTGCAATCACAAAAACTGCTGCTATAAATATTTTTATATCTATGGGGAATTTTTTCTTATTGATTTCATCCTTGAGGGCATAAACACAGTAATAGAGTCTTGTATTCAAAAGATAGGAGCATTTTAGATATTTTATAATTATCAATTGCATCCCAAAATCATTTTACCATTTTATCAAAAAAATCATTAGGGTATCTATCATCCCACATCCTCTCCAACATGGGCTACTGACATTTTTTCTCACCTTTACCAGTTTGCACAGTGAGGTGAACCTCAGGGAGGTTTTGTCTTGCCTTTCACTTCTACTTCCTCTACCTTTCGAGGAATATGGAAATTAACTTCGAGGTCAGCCAATAATGTACTAGTAAGTCAGTGTTTAGCAAAGGGAGTTTCAATAAATGTCTATGTGGTAAAACTTCTGTCTCACTACCCTCCCATGATTGCCTGATGACTTTGTGATATTTTGATAGTGCATAATCCATTTCCTTTTTCTAATTAGCTGGACTATAGCACACAAAGATAGGCTATTTAGGTAGAGTAAAAAAGAAAAAAATCATTTTATAGCTATTTTTAAATATCTATATAGGAACGTTTTTTCCCTTCTGATGGGTTGTAAGCTATTTGATCTCATGAGATTTTTAAAAAATTTTAAAATTTACTTAGTTTTTAATTTATGAAATAAAACAAGCATTTCTATAACATAGTATAATAAAAAGATTACATATGAAAGTGCAAATCTATCACATACAACTTGCTATTTATTTCAAATATATAAAAATTATCATGTAAATTTTTTTCTCTTTTTTTCCCTCCCTCCCACCCCATCCTTGAGATAGATACCATTAGACATAAATACATAAAATTATTCTGTACATACTTCTATTCATCAACTCCCTGGCTGCAGATAGCGTCTTTCTTCATATGACCTTTATTTTTAATGTATGTATTTGTAATAATCAAAATAACTTAGTCATTCAAAGTTGTTCCTAAAACAATATTGCTGTTACTGTGTACTATGTTTTCTTGGTTCTGCTACTATTTCATGTAAGTATTTCCATGACTTTCTAAGATCATTGAGCTCATAATTTCTTATATGGAAATTCTATATGTGTGTATGTATGTATACATTCATGCATGTATCTACGCATACCCACAAATACATACACATATATGTGTTTTTGCATTTGTACATATGGGTATATATGTACATGTACATGTATACATGTATGTGGGTGAGTGTGCATGGGATGGGGAGTGGGAGGGTGGGAGGAGAAGATAAGGTAAAAGGGATAGGGTAAAAAGAGGCAGAGAAAGAAAATAGTGAGTAAAAAATAGATGGAGGGAAATTCATAAATAGAATTGTAACTTATGGTGAATGGGGTATTTATAGCAGCTATCTTTGTGGTGGCAAAGAACATGGAAATAGTAGGCATCCCCATCAATGGAGGCATGACTGAACAAAATGAGGTGGATGGCTGCCATGAGGTATTTTTTATGTCCCTAGTGTCTCCCACGGTGCCTCATAAATACTTGTTAATTGATTCATATTATCATTTACATTTTTCTCCATTGTTCTTCACCCAAATGCTATATACCATGGTTTTACTAATTGATTTAACTTGATATGAAAAATGAGACCTTAAAGAAGACCTTCATATCAGTATTTTATACATACTATTTTATAACATTCCTCTCTTTTTTGTTATTTCCTTAAAGGCTATACTCAGTTGCCACACTCAATTCCACAGTCCCATTACCTCAGGTCAAATCCTTCTACTGCCACTACATGGGTGACCTTGAACAAGTCACTAGATCTCCTTGAGCCTAAGTTTCCTTATCTGTAAAATGAAGAGGGCTGGACTAAATGGCCTCTGAGGTCCCTTGCAGCTCTATAATCTTTTGTACAAGTCAACTTTATATTTGACATGAGAAAGATATAAAGTAAAAATTGAAGCAGCCTGTTCACTCATGGATCTTTTATTCTTCTGTGGGTGGTGGAAGAAATGAAGCATGCATACACATAAGTATAATGCAATGTAAATTGAGAAGAGAGAAAAGAGTAATAACTGAGGGTTTGGGTAAGGCTTCCCAAAGGAAATGGCACCTGAACTGAGTCATGTAAGAAAATAAGAATTTTTGAGAGGCTAAAATGAAGAGAAATTATGGGTGAAAGGGATGGCTCTTTTAAATGCACAGAAAAAAAAGAATGCAGTGTCAGATTTGGCAAACAGCTAGTAATCTACCTTGACTAGAATGCAGGATTCACAATGGAGGTTACTAGATTGTGAAGAGTCTTAAATGTCAGGATAAAGAATGTGAGGCAATAGAGAGACCCAGAATGTTTTGGAGCATGAGAGTAATATGGTCTGATCTATACTTTGGAAAGATTGTTTTGATAGTTCTACGGGAGATAGATTGGAACTAGGAGAGGTTAGAAGTCTGGAGAACAATTAATAGGCTCTTATCGGAGGCTTGCCAGTAGTCTGGGCAAGAAAGGATGAAGATGTGAGCAAAGAGGGTGAGTTGTGTGAGTGGAGAGGAAAGAATGATTACAAGAAGTGTTGTGGGAGCGGAGTCAAAAAGACTTGGCAACTGCATTGGGTGTGATGGTAAGGAGGGAGAACAGTCATGAACCACATCCCAGAAAGACTCAGTGGTACCTATAAGGTTGAATTCATAAAGAATGCAATATTCAGTTTCATTTCCTAAGAATAGAACTTCTATGGTAACAATACTTTAAAAGACAAGAAGTATTTGTCTTTCTATAAAATTGTACTCTGTACTTAAAGATTTAAAAATAATTCACTTTAAGAAAAAAAACAGAAGAAAGGGGAGTTTTTCATAAAGATTCAGCTGCTCCACATAGTACATGGTATCAGAAGATAAGAAGGTAGCAAAACTATTTTCTTAATATCTAGCTTACTTTTTCCTTGCATTTTTCTATAATTAAAAATTGCACTACAATTTTGCTTGAGCTTCCCTCCCTTTTACCCTTCCTATTAAAGCTCCACTAATTCAGAGATTAAGTATGCTAAGGATGGAGAAAATTTGAAAGAAATGGGAAGAGATGACACCAATAATCCCAACCATTTCTCTTCTAGTAGGATAAAGGCTGGTTATTCTGTTGGTAAAGTGATACCCTGTTTCTGGAGAATAGTAATGGGATGAAGAAGACACACAAGGTAGTAATAACTATGAATAAAAGGAAAAGCCTGCAGGCTAATAATAATAGACAGACTTCCAGTAGCTACTAAAGTCCCAGTTATGGCTCCAAGTCACAGCAAAGACTATGTATGTATGGTCTATGGAGATAAAAACAGAAAAAGGGACACAAAGTTTTCCAGTGGGAGCAGTGACTAAATGATTATAGCATTAAATGATAGAATGGAAATTGTTCCCTCACATCAGTTTGTGGGCTTTTAACTTGCATGTTTGTACACATGTAATTAACAAAGTCAAAATGCTGCTCATATCAGTATGAGAAAACCACATGTTAACATAATCTGTTTTTATTATATATTTTTATTTTCTTAAATATTTCCCAATTACATTTCATCGTATTCAGGCTAAACTCTTGAGTGTGGAAAGCCTTATATCTGACACCTTTGAACCAGGCATTCATTACCTTGTTTAGTTTAATAGTTAAATAGTTAAACTAAATTGCTGTTTCCCTTCAATTGCAAACATTAGCTTCTTTCCTTTCTTTAGACACATTTTTTAGAATAAAAATTGAAAGTGTGGTTGGTGAGAAGAAACCCCAAAATCTGAAATTGTTTTAGAAAGAACTTTATTAGGTCTTTTGATGGAGGAGAGTGAGCCAGAAAGGATGTACAGTTCCCCCTAATCCAGGCTGTGGAAGGTATATGGTTATATGGGATTTAGACTACCCTCCTTTGTACACAAACCACATGTAAACAGTTAAGCAATTTTGCGAAGAGGGCAACTTGAAAGCAAGGTAGCTTGAAAAAGATGTTAGTAAATATAAACATTCATAAAATTTAGACAAAGCTATAACACAAGAGAACCCCAAACAATCTAAATGTGGGGATCTAAAACAAGAATGGACTGGGTGCATCTAGGATTATAGGGAGCCCAAATTGCTTGTAATTATCAGGGCAACGTTCTGGTTTAAACAACCTCTGGATAAATTTAAACAGTGTAATAATTAGGAAGTGTTCTGAACAATATAATAAAACATTTTTTACAAAAGGGCTATTCCAATTCCCAAGTTGCTATGCTTCTGTTTGGGATGAGAAAAACCTCATCCCTAATTTAATTAAAAAAAAACCAGAGATCTTTTAGCATCAGAACAGGAGTTTATTCTTTTCCCCAGGAGAAGAGGGCAGTTTTCCCCATGACTCATCCCCATGACACCATGGAGGAGAGGCCCCAAGGTGTCCAGCAACAAAGTTTTTATACCCTAATACAGCAGGGTCATATTTCCCCCATTGTCCCTCTCTCCTGTTGGTTGGGGGAGTGAGCTCAGGCTGTCCCTGACTCCCACTGGCTGGGAGGAGGGGCCCACAGAGGTGGGAAAGCAGACAAAGGTCTGAAAGTGGGGGTTGAAAGATTCCTGAAGAGGCTTGATTGCCTCTTGCTAATTGACAGCAGCAATGGAGGAGGAAGAGGGAAGTTAACAATCCAAAACTTCCTGAGTTTTCACTCTCCCCATATACTTCACTACAAGATTCATGAGTATATGATGACTATGTGTTTTCTATTTTTTAAAGTAATCTAGGGGTTTCCACATACTTCCTAGATGCTTACATTGACTTTAAAATTGAATTTCTCTGTTTTCCCTGCTTCCCTCCCCCTTTTTGAAATGACTAATGCTGACATCTTGAGAGGATGTGGTTGGGCAAAATCCTTGGTGGTATTCATCATTTAGGCAGATTTCAAATAGATTAAATGTGA
This sequence comes from Pseudocheirus occidentalis, assembly GCA_028646575.1. Classification (NCBI taxonomy): domain Eukaryota; kingdom Metazoa; phylum Chordata; class Mammalia; order Diprotodontia; family Pseudocheiridae; genus Pseudocheirus; species Pseudocheirus occidentalis. Next base: position 6,414 of record JAQQSW010000354.1, on the reverse strand, counting down.
GAAAGGCTCACCAATTCTATTATTACCACAGTTCTAGGCACATGCTGAAGTAGGTAACCAATATACTTTTTGATTGACTATTATTTGACTGTTGAGTGTATTAAAATATAAATTCTGTTAGGAAAGAGATTGATTGTTATTCCCTGTAGCTCCTAGTTTTGTGTCTTTAATATAATGATTCCTCAATAACAGCTTATTGAATGATAATAATGATGACTACCATTTATATAGTACTTAAAGTTTTATAAAGCACTTTACAAATATTTTATTTTTTCTTCACAACAGCCTTGAAAGATAATGTGCAATGACTGTCCCTATTTTGCAGATGAGGAAATTGAGGCAGATGGAGTTTAATTGATTTGCCCAACTTCACACAGTTGGCAGTTGTTTGAGACCAGATTTGATCCTAGGTCTTCAGTGACTCCAAGTCCAGTGTTCTATTTCCTGTGCCACCTAGCTGCCTTCTTTTCCATCTTCATTGTATTTGTCTTTATAGGTTGTCTTTGCTTACATTTCATCTTCATCCTTTTCTTCTGCATCATATTCCTCATCCATTGCTTTTCATTTTCTTCCACATTCTCTTTTCTTCCTGTTACTCCTCTTTTTCTTCTTCCTCTTTCTCTTCCAAGGGGAAAGTCTAGTACCAAGGGTTGTAAACCCCTCTCTTATATAGACTTATTTTTTACCTATAATAATTTCACTTTCTCCAGTGTGTTTTTGAAGTATCAAATGCTCTTTTTGTGATGGCAAAGAATTGAAAATCAAGGGGATGCCCTTCAATTGGGGAATAGCTAAATAAAAATGAGGAGCAGACAGATTTCATAATAACCTGAAAAGATGTATATGAGCTAATGCTGAGGGAGGAGAGCAGAACCAGGAGAACATTGTACACAATTACAGACACAATGTATCTATGGTGACCAATTTTGATAGACCGGACTGTTTTCCTTGCATTGAAAGTCTATAAGACAACTCCAAGAGATTGATATTGGAAAAGGCTATCTATATCCAGAGAAAGAATTATGGAGTCTGAATGCAGATGGGAGAAAAGTCCTTGCTCTCTCTCTTTTTCATTTTATCTTGTTTTGTTTCTTCTTTCTCGTTCATTCTATTGGTTATAATTCTTCTTTACAACTTGGCTAATGTTTAATGTGAAGGTATACATAGAACCTATATTGGATTGCATGCCATCTTGCAGAGAGAGAGGGAGGAGAGGAAGGGGAAAAAATTTGGAACTCAAAAACATGTGGGATTGAATTTTGTAAACTAAAAGTAAATAAATTTAAAAGACGTCTCAAATGTTTGATTTTACTACCAACATCTATGTACTGATATGATCTTACAAATATAGTTTCTTAGGGATTGTTTCTCCTGCTTTCAAGTTATATATTTTTTGAAGATTGACTGAATCTAAAATTCTGGGAAATATGTCACTGATAATGGTCTACAGATTAGGAGCAACTTTTCTCCCTAAATATATCTCCTCCCACCACACTGTTCCCAGCTGCCTTACAACAGAGTTTAGGAGATGTATTTTCAGACCAAAGATTATTGAAGAGAAAGACCTTAGTCATTTATTTCTGAGATATAAACCATAATTTATTTTAGAGATAGTTAATCTGAGGACCAAAAATATAACATTCTGGAAATTTGTTTTTGTCTTTCTCTGCGTCATCTGAAATTTGAGTTCCAGGAATGGAGCTGTCCAGACTTGTTTTTGACAGAGCCCTCAAACACATAGAAAAAGAACCACAGTATCATAAAAATGATGAATATTTATGTAGAACTGTTTAGTGCAAGTATAATTTTTTTTACCATTTTACATATTAGGAAAATGAATCTCATAGAGGTTAATTGCATCATTTTTGCCACATATATGACAGATCTCTTACTGTAACTCAGACCTTGGATTCAAACATTTTCAATGGGCTCTCATAATAGGTTCATATCCTTTTTCCCCATTAAACCATCTTGCCTTTAAAGGTGGAGTGTTGATAGAAAGGACTAAGACTATTCCTCAATCCCCACACCTTCTGGCATATCTTTGTGTCCCATTTCATCCCTGTTGGATGAATTTGAATGAAGAAAATGGGGTTGGTGCATTATAGTTTTCTTTAATTATTTAAAGGGCTATCATGTAAAGGTAGGATTAAACTCATTTTGTTTATTCCCAGAAGGCAGAACCAGGAGCAATACTTGGAAGTTGCAAAGAAGCAAAAGTAGACTTGAGGTCAACAATAACTTCCTAAGCAATTGAAATTGTCCAAAAGTGGCTTGGGTTTCATCAAGCAAAGATGGTTGAACATCCCTCCTTGGAAGTTTTAAGCAGAGACTGGACAAGCACATTTTGAGTAAGTTATAGTGGGGATTCTCTTCCTATATGGGTTGGATTAGATGGCTGTGGAGGTTCTTTTCAGTTCTCAAATGCTTTGATTTTGTTTAAAGTATCCAGAAGAGAAGAGTGGCATTGGGTGGTTGGGGTGAAGGGAGGATGTTCATTTGGATGAAAGGCCTTAGTTATGTCTTTGGTGGAGGCTGTTGTTGTTGGTCCTTCATTTTTGAACAGGACCAAAGACATCAGGAGGGTGATGTTATGACTTGAAAATGAATTGGATTTCAGTGAGGCAGAGTCATACAAAATCATTAACCCCACTCTATCCTCCAGAGTCATTGGTGTCCAGTGGTAAGGCATAGGTCAGGATGTTTTGTGATATAACTAGAGGAGGGAGTAAAGTGAAGCATTGGAGATCCAAGGCACACAACAAGTTAACAACTCCTGCTCCAAGGGGGTTAGTGAGTGAGTTGTATAAAGGAAGCTTAGCAATGCTGTTAAGTCTACCCCCAATAGAGACTGTTTCATCATTTTCCCCAATGTATTCCTGAGACATCTCAGCTATACACCTGCCTGAAAATGAATGACTCACTCATTCTATAATTATCAACAGATAAAAACAATGGAGTCCCTCCCCTAATTCTTTACACAAAACTTACTTCCCAGATATACAACTTTATCACTTTTAAATCTTACTGCTATGTGTTAATCTTAAAATAACATTATTTAGCTCATGATAATACAGTGCTAGAAGAACTGAAAGGATATGAGAAAGCTTCATGGGAAGGGTAATATTTAAAATAAATATTGAAGGTAGGATTTCAATTGGGTCATATTGGAGGGAAGAATGACCTCCCCAACATAGCAATAAGCAAAGGGATGAAAATATAGGATACATCCAGAGAACAGCTAATTAATTATCCAATCTTGTTCTACAACAGAGAATATCTGAAAGAAGCCACATGATTAAAGATTGGAAAGACTAGACTCAAGATGTGGAAAACTTTGGAGATCAGCTTCCTTTTCCTGCTACCAAAAGTCTTCTCTATTTAAATAGATGTGTGAGTCCATAAAAAAAAATCTCATAGTACTTTATGATCCCATTCCTATTCTTCATTTTCCACAGAGCTTTAAAAATAGTCACCTGAGTGCAAATGTGTCTGTCTTTGGCCAAAAGTACTGCCCCCCCAGATGTCCTAAGAGCTATAAAAGGAAGATGAACTTTAATCTTAACATCTCTTGCCCTTATCTTTATGCTTATTCTGAGACAGAAAATCACCTATTATATTCACATAGTCTTAGAATGCCCTCTATTTTTTTGGTTGTGCTATTTTCTTCTCTTAGACTTCGAGCTCCTCAGCAGGAGAAGCTTTCTATGGGAAGCACTTTAACATCCATTCAGTAAAAGTATTTAAGTCTACAGCACTTAAAAAGAAGTATTCTCCTACAATTTCCATTTATATCCGCTAGATAGAACTAGTTTCCAATTAAAGCCGATGCACCTAGGATCCATTCAGGCACATTCCTCAGTCTTTATCACCAGCAGTTGTGAAGCAACTTATTGTGATGCTACCATTTTTCACCTGGGTGTCATGGTATGAACTCCAAGGAGGAATCTTACAACTTTATACAGTATAAACTAACAACATTTCACCATTTATTTTGTCAGGGGGAGATGTTATTTACTGAACCCAGCACCAATGCAGAGAAAGCAAACTCCCTACCTTATGATTCATCCCTCCACAAATAATGTTGTCCTACATATAACAAGCCAGGCATTAGTGTTATAAATTCATAGGACTTATGAATAACATTAGGTTATAACTGCCAGGGTTCTGGGTATTGGTGGTGTAGAAGGGTCATTTAAGGATGAAATCTGGGGGCTAGTCAGCAATTTTCACCCCATTTCCCTCTTGACAATTAAACCAACAAATAAGGTCTATTTAGATAGCATACAAATGAATATGATATTCTGTTAATGATTTACAAACACCCCAGGGTCCAGATCTAGGTAAAGCTGCTCACAGAAACAGTGTTTGGTAGTTTCTGAAAAATGAGAATGAGAAGGTTACTCTTTTTTTCTCTTACCTTCTCCCCTAGAGCAGAGTCTTCATGACTCTGGGAAAAGAAACACTATGGCGAAAGTTGAAGTTGACCTATGGATTCTGGTTTGGAAATGTCTATATGAGTTATGTGCAAAAAGGGTCTAGTGAGCAGCTGGTTAGGGCTAAATTTCCACAGAGGTAGCCAAGAGCAGGCACAGCCTACAGCTGCTGAATTTGGGAACAGTATTGGAGATCACAGAGCTCCTCTGTTCTGATGCAGAAGGCAATGAAGGACTGCAGGAGACAATAGCTACTGCTGATTCTTTATGCCCCAGTGTGGCAGACCCTTTCTGTTTATCCTAGCTTTCTACAGCTGCTGGCGATAAGTTAATTGTGATGGCCCCCATGTGGAGTTTTGTATTGTCCTTCAGTTTACCAAGCACTGACTATTGTCAACTCCTCTAACCCTCTCCCAGAGACATGAATCACTATGAACTTCTCTTGGTTGCCTGAGGTGACTTGAACAAAATTTTGCTAGGAGATAAATCATGAAGTCACTGTCAGTATTTTTTCCACACATGCTTTACTTGGGGTCTAAAATCCTCTCTGTTGAGAACTGTGGGATAAACCGAGTACAAGGATAATGTCCTTTGATTTCAAAGGTCCATCATGCATCCCAGATTCAAGAAAGGTGGGGTTCAAGTAGCTGATCCCAATGAGGAATGCCACTTCAATGTGACCAAGAACTGAGCTGCACGTAAAGACCATGGGATCCAGGACATTCTTTAATAAAACTCTTGAATTTTGCAAGTTTCTTGTGCAAATCATATTATAATTGATACCAAAGCTATGGACTGATCCATTGAGAAGAGCTTCTGAGTACAGGTTCACACAAGCCAGGGCTCCATTATGTACATCAGGGAATTGTGCTCACAGTATCTGGACTAAACAAGTGGCACTGACTTTGCTGATTTTGGTCTATACCTGCCTAGTCTTACTCTGACTTTTTTTTGCAGTCAAAATAAACTATGATATGATTATCTCAATAGATGAAGGAAAAGTGTTTTGGCAAAATTCAGTACTCATTCCTATAAAAATACTAGAAAGCGTAGGAATTTTACTTGAAATAAAATTACTTAAAATAAGTAATATTGATATAAAACCATCAGCAAGTATTATCTGTAATGGGGATAAGCTAGAAGCCCTCCCAATAAAATCAGAAGTGAAGCAAGGATATCCATTATCACCACTATTATTCAATATTGTAGTAGAAATGCTAGCTATAGAAAAAAGAGAAGAAAAGTAAATTGAAGGAATCAGAATAGGTGATGAAAAAAACAAAACTATCACTCTTCACAGATGATATAATGGTATACTTAGAGAATCCTAGAGGATCAACTCAAAAACTAGTTGAAACATTTAAGAACTTTAGTAAAGTTGCAGGATATAAAATAAACTCACATAAATCATCAGCATTTCTATATATTCCCAACAATGCCATGTAGCAAGAGGAAAAAAAAAAGAAAATCCCTTTTAAAGCATTGTAGACAGCATAAAATACTTGGGAGGTTGCCTACCAAGACAAATTCAGAAACTGTATGAACACAATTATAAAACACTTTTCACACAAATAAAGTCAGATATGAACAACTGAAAAAAAATTAGTTGCTCATGTGAGTAGGTCAAGTTAATATGATAAAAATGACAATTCTACCAAAATGAATTTACTTATTCAGTGCCACATCAATCAGACTACCAAAAATTTATTTTATAGAGCTAGAAAAAAAATCATCATAAAATTCATGTGGAAGAGCAAAAGGTCAAGAACATCAAGGGAATTTATAAACACAAACAAACAAGCAAACAAAAATGTGAAGAAAGGTGGCCTAGCAATGGCAGATCTCAAACTATATTATTAACAGTAATCATCAAAATAATCTGGTACTAGCTAAGAAATAGAGTGGTAAATCACTGGAATAGATTAGGTACAAAGTACATAGTAGTAAATTATCATTGTAATCTAATGCTAAGCTTTTG
>JAQQSW010000353.1:31625-49515 GCA_028646575.1 Pseudocheirus occidentalis | reverse complement strand
CTATACCAGCATATTCATAACCATCATGGGTGTTGTGAATATCTCATTATTAATACATTAAAGATTTGTAATAGAATAAACAGAGTGTTCACTAATACTGTGTAATACGAATCTTAAAAGCTCCTCACAGTAGCATTCTCTCAGAAATCTACTGCTGATTGGCTTTACACCATTAATCATCCTCCCTACTAATTTTCTCCTGCCAAGCACAGCAGCATCTGCTTTAACGGCTGTATCTAGTCAGTTTTCTCCTTCCTTCTCCATGTTGACTTTGAAACCTTTTTGATCAAATTTGAAAGCACACTCTTTACTAACCTTAATTAGAAATTCCTGCTCTATTTAAGACATCATTATTCCTACATTTTCAGTCATGGTCCAGGAATCTAAATCTTGTTCTCAGATAAAATTTACTTGCCTCTCAAATCTGTCCTTCTTTTCTGAAGTTCTTACTTTTAATCAATAGCAAGAATAATTTCCCTTTGGTCCTCAGTTTCCTTCTAGAACTTCATCATTCCTATCAATGCTTTCTAGGTTTCTAGATTAGTAGAATGGAGATGAAAAGGGTGGTTCAAAGCATGTGACCTCAGAAAGTTGCATCTTGCTCACCTGCCTCTAAAGTCAAACTTGAATGAGTATAGGTATTTAATATTTAATTATAGGGTAGGGTGTACATCATTTTGAAGTTGGCTTCCATAGAACACTATGAGATGGCAAAGATCTCTTTCAAATAAAAAGCTATTTAAGAGTTAAATATAACACCTGAGAAATAAATAGGTCAGCCAGACAAATGGAATACATACCCTGACTGACAAGATTAGGAAAGAAACACAAAAGAAATCTAGGGTTCATGGGCTACTCTTTGCCCAGAAACAGTTCTGGTCTTAATCCAATAGGTTGTCTGTGCTACAAAATGGAGCCTATTGAGACTTGGCTTTGTCAAAGGATTCGGCAAACTCCAGGGGACCATTCTGTAAACCTGAATAGAAACTGATTTAAAACTAGTATCAGGAGCCAGAATTCTTCAGTCTGAATTAGCCTTGACATGGCCCTCTAATTTGAGATCTGCCAAGGAGCAGCAGTGAATATTGAAGCTAGACAGTCATTCAGACATGTTCCTTTTTGAATTAGCTTGGACAGTTGAGTTAATTTCAAATAAAACAAAAAGCTGGGCCGACATTTTGAAGCCTCCAATCTCCACCAAAGAGAGACAGGGGACCCTTTTTTTCTTTTCTAAAAAAGCAGAAGGCACCATGAATAGAACAATGAACCGTGTGAACCTGACAGTATGTTGAGCTTATCCAAACTCTAAGTAGCTGAGATACAATTTCAGCCAAGTCAGTCTGTGATTTGTTTTCAGTTGTGTTTGTTTTTGTGGGAGAAAAATTGGTAGGATGTTTTTTTCAGAAATACACTTCTAAGCTTTTGTTTTAGCCAATTAAATGCAGAGGTCCTGAGATGAAAGTTAGACCTTCTCCTTTTTCATTGAAAAGAGTTTCTTATTAGAGTAATAAAACTTCTTCATTCACTTGGACAGAGCGTCTGTATACAGATTCTGGCATCTGATAGTGTTGCCCCTTTAAGCAAAAGAAGGAAGCGTGTCTTGCATAAATCTGCTGGAAAAGAGCTTGGACCTCTTCCTCAGAGCTCACACGGAGTACAATATACCATGGTTCTTGAATTATTCTGGGTTTTCACTAGCTTTCCTGACTCCATTGCTTCATCTCTCATATTTCCATTTTTGTCTCAGACTCTACTTCTGTCTCCAATTACTATGTATTCAAGAACTCACTTTCTGTTGATGCTGCTTCCATTGTTGTGATGATTCTACTCCTCAAACCTCCAGTTTTGAACCTTGGCTCTGGAATCTTCCTACCACTTGGATTCTTTCCAGTCTTATCCTGTCACCAGGCAACATTGCTTTCCACCCTATACATTTCTTTCTTCTCCCATGCAACTTACAGATACAAACTTCCTCCACATCCCTCCTTGCCTGGTCAGTTCTACCTAGCTAAACGTGGTTCAGCAGGCCAATCAAATTTAGGGAAATGTGAACTAACAGAATATTATCAAAGAATTGAAGTTGTGTCACTTTCTATCATAATAATAGTCCATAATTATATAGTTTATAGTTCATAAAGTACTTTACATTATTTTCCTTGCTCATTTTCAAGTACACATAGCAACAAGCTAGGCTAAAAGAGAAAAACCATCAAGTAGTGATCAATTTTAACATACCTCTCCCCTAATGAACACATTTCTTGAAATCACTGGGAAACTATTTCTCATACTTCCTTAGATCAAAGAATAAAAGCATTAATGATAATGATGTAGACCTGTATATGAACAAAAAGGCAAGAATTACCCAGCTAATTTATTTAATACTCGGATGGATTTCATCAACATGGATATTCTCTTACAGCTCTTTCTGTTGCAGCTCATGCATACCTTCTCAGTCCCTGTAATTCTTGTCCATATTCTTCCATAAATGCTCAATAAAACTATCAATGCACGAGAGATCTTCCTCTGGGCCTTTTTAACACTTCAGGAATGCCAGTGCAGGATTCAGGGAATCCATCATTTAAACCACATCTATGTATGAAATGACATCTCTTCTTGCCTTTGGCTATTTGATGAAAAAAGTTACGTGAATTTACTTGCCTCTCCAAGGAGAACCTGTAAAGCTACCCTAACATTTAACTGTAACTTCTTTTATGTCTTCTGGATTCATTACAATGTCTTATCATGGCAAAGAGTTCTAGAAGCCTGTGCTAAATGGAGTCTAAATTCTGTCATATTGTATTAAATTGAAAAAACTTTGAGCAGAGTTCCAATGAAAGTCTATATCTATGGTCCAAGGACAAATGTGGCTAAACATGAAGAAGATCCTGACCAGACCACCAAATGATTAATTCTTTGACCCTGGAGAAACCACAGAACAAATGAAAACATAAAATTTTCCTCAGACCTGACTACCTCATTTTGCTTCCATATTTCCTATAAAAAAAGGGACAGGAAAGATCACAGGTCACACTAAGAATCATAGTGTTTAAATTGTGTGTCAAAATTCATTTTACTATTAGTATTTTAAATGTACCATATTTCTGCATTGGTAATCAATATGTTACTGGAAGAAATTAATTATATCAGTATTTATATTTGTGTTATGAGTGAGTTACCAGAATGTGTTAATTCTTTGACTTTTAAAACTTTAGTGCATGATCTAGGTATAAAGGCTGATACTGTAAATACTCTGGGGAAGAAAGGAGTAGTTATCTGTCAGATTTATGGAGTAGGGAAGGCTTTATGACCAAAGAAGAGTTGGAGAGCATTATAAAATACAAAATGGATAATCTTGATTACATTAAATTGAAAAGTTTCTGTTCAAACAAAGCCAATGTAATCAAGATTAAGAAGGAAGTGGAAAATTGGGAAAGAATATTTACAACCAGTGTCTCTGATAAAGGACTCATTTCTAAAATATATAGGGAATTAAGTAAAATCCATAAGAATACAAATCATCAATTAATTAATTAATTGGTCAATTAATAATTAATAAATGGTCAAAGGATAAGAACAGGCAATTTTCAGAGGTAGAAATTAAAGATATCTGTAAGCATATGAAAAAATGCTCTAAATCACTATTGATTCAAGAAATTCAAATCAAAACAACTTTGAGGAACCACATCTCACCAGTCATATTGGCTAAGATGACAAAACAGGAAAACGACAAATGCTGGAGAGGATGTGGAATAATTGGAACACTAATGCATTTTTGGTGGAGCTATGAACTGATACAACCATTCTAGAGAGCAATCTGGAACTATGCCCAAAGGGCTATAAATAATTGCATGCCCTTTGACCCAGTGATACCACTTCTGGGGTTGTATTCCAAAGAGATCATTGAAGTGGGAAGAAGACCCATATGTACAAAAATATTTATTGCAGCTCTCTTTGTGATGGCAAACAACTGGAAATTAAGGGCATGCCCATCAATTGGGGAATGGCTGAACAAGTTGTGGTATATGAATGTAATGGAATACTATTGTGCTATAAGAAATGGGAAGGAGATGGTCTTCATATTCATCTGGAAAGGCCTATACAAACTGATGCTAAATGAGAAGGGCAGAACCGAAAAAGTTTGTACATAATCATAGACACAACATATGTGTGATGACCAACTTGTATAAACTGGACTCTTCTCAGCAATACACAAGTATAAGACAATTCTACTAGTCTCAGGATGGAGGGAGATATTTACATTCAGAGAAAGATCTAGAAAGACCAGAGTTTAAATGGAGACTGAAGCAATATACATGCTATTGTTCTTTTTCATGTTTGGTTTTCTTTTTTTTTTCCCATTGTTCATTCCATTGGTCTTTCTTTATACCCATTGTTCACTCCACTGTTCACATCCCCTTCTATACAACCAGACTATTGTACAATGTGAAAATATTTGCAGATCCTATATTTGATTGCACGCCGCCATGGTGGGTGTGGGGGGGAAGGGAGAAAGGGAGGGGAGAAAAATTGAAACTCAAGGGATTGTGGAACTGAATCTTGTCAACTAAAAGTAAATAAACAAGTCAATGGGAAAAAAAGAAACAGGAAAAAAAGAAAATTTTATTCTCATTTTCTGTTTTCAATAAACAAGGATTTAAAACATACGTCATATCACCCATTTTCCTCCTCCATTGAACAAATATTTTTTAATGAAAAATAAAGGTCTCAGAATATATATGCATAGTCCAGCAAAAGAAATTTGTATGTTAGCCAGTTCTTTGCTGTAACGATTTTCCCCCCAGTTACTTACTTCCCTTCTAATTTTAACTATCTTAGATTTGTTCATGCAAAATATATATATATACATATATATGTATATATATATATATAATCAAAATTGTTCACTTTATCTTCTGTGATCCTAATACTTATTTAATAAGAAATTGGTCCTCTATCTCTAGATTCAAATGTGGTCTTTGGGTTTGTCAAACACTATGCTACTATGGAGTTTTGGTGTTTGGGGTTTGGTTTTGGCTTTTTTTGCTCCTGTATGTTTTCTCTCTGTCTGTCTTGTCTCTTTGTCTCTCTATGTCTGTCGCTCTCTGTATGTCTCTGTCTGTCTCTCTATCTCTTTCTCTTCTTTCTCTCCTAGTCCCAAATTGTTTTCATGATTACTGATTTGTATTAAAGTTTGAGATCAGGTACTGATATATCTCCTTCCTTCATGCTTTCTGTTTGATTGTTACTGTTGATATCCATGACCTCTTGTTCCTTAGAAGTAAGTTTTGCTATTATTTTGTCTAATTCTATAAAATATCATTTGGAGAGTTTGATTAGTCCAGCACTGAATGAGTATATTTATTTATCTAATATTGTCATTTTGTTACATTGGCTTAACATACCAATTAGCAATTAATGATTCTCCAGTCATTTAGGTCTGTATTTCTATTAAGAGTGATTTACAATTATTCATATAGTCTCTGGTTGCATCTTGGTAAACCCACTTTCAAATAGCTTCTGTAGTGAGTTTGAATGGAATTTGTCTTTCTAGATGTTCTGGCTTGCTTTATAAAAAAAATACATATAGGGGTACTAATGACTTATATAAATTTGTCACATCTGGCAACCTTGCCAAAGTTATAGTTTCAGTTAATTTGTTGATTCTCTAAAGATCCCTCAGAGCACCATGATATCTTCTAAAAAGGAATCATTTTGTTTCCTCTTTGCCTATGCTTATTCTTTCCATTTCTTTCTCTTATCTTATTGCTCTATTGGGCATTTCTAGGAGCATGTTAAATAGTGGTATTGATAATGTTTGCTCTTGTGTTTAGATATTGTTTAATATGTTAAGAAAAGGTCCATTTGTTCCTTATTTCTAGAGTTTTTACTAGAAGTACTTAGTTTTATCAAAAGCCCTTTCAGTATTTATTGGCATCATTTCTATTATTTATGTTATTAATAAGGTTTATCTGTTTATTGTCTTCCTTATGTTCAATGAACCCAGCATTCTGGGATAAATTCATCCTTGTAATACTATATAATATTTAATTATATTATTGTAGTCTACTTGCTAATATTTTACTTAATATTGTTGTATCAACGTTCATTAGATGCATCAATGTTCCTTAGATATATTGAACTCCTTCTCTGCTATTTCTTTCCCTTCTACTTATCTTACTCCAATCCTGGGTTTTTACTCTTTCCTCTTGCTTTCTAATCTTCCTTTCTTGTTCTTCCCCACAACACTCTAGTTTGTTGTTCCTATCTTGCCCTCCATTTTAGGTGCTATCCACCCACCCCTCCTTTGTCACTGTCCGCTCCTATTTGTGCTTTGAGTTTATCTTTCTATACTGAAACCTTTTGTGGGGGGAGTAGAGGGAGGGGAGATATAATTGTGTTAATTCTCTTCTATCCAAATCAGATAGAAGTGAGGTTCACAGAAGATGCTATCTTCCCACAGTCCCCTAAAGCAATTCTGTGGCTACACCTAGATTGAGAATTCCTACACCTAGATCCTTGGAGTTCCAAAGGTTCCCTTCACCACTACTACTTTTCTATCCTGCCTTTCCTTTTACACCTTTCTCCATCTCTCCTTTGTCTCTGTCCTCTCCTATATCCATTTTAAGTTTAATATATTTCTACACTTAAATCTCTATGTGTGTTACAGTAGATGCTATCTCCCCACAGTTCCCTAAAGCAATTCTGTGGCTCCACCTAAATTGAGTGAGAAGAGATCTTCAGAGTTCTAAAGGTTCCCATCGTCCAAGTATTAATCATATAATTATAGCTCGCAATGACAAACATATAAACTATAAAAACTCAGATACTCTGAGTGATTTCATCATTTGCACATTAAAGAATCAACATTCTCTTTGAGAGGATAAAAATAGCAAAGCACTTTTTTCAGTATCCATCTTTTTGGTAAACCCTCTGAGGTATTTATTTCCACAGATATTTTCTCTTTACTTTCTTTTTTTTTTCTCAGAATCTGCCTTTTTCTGCTCTGTTCCAGACTCCACTAGTCAAGTGGACTTTTTACTCCCCACTGATGGGTTCAGTCATATACACAGACTAATGTTACTTCCCATCCTAGGGAGAGAGCATAGAAGGAATCCCTACTTTAGAGGATGCTGGCTCAGTATCAAGGCCTCTCATTCAGTAGGCTCCTATGCTTATTATTCTTGTCCAGGCCTAACCTAGGCCAGTCCAGTGATTTAAATTTGAGGATTAAAATATAGTCACGCCAGCTTTACTAACAAAGGATTAAAAGAGCATAACTTCAAAGCCCAAAAGACATAAAATACTACTCCCCTCCTCTCTTCAGTCATTAAGTCTTGAGCTCAAGGAGGGGATTTGGCTCTAGGTTGGGCTTCTTATACTTCAAGTAGAAAAAAAAAGTCATGAACTTCCTGACCACTTAAAGGGCCAACCAAGTTCACATGTTGCCAGAATTGTCACATCATATTTAGGATATCAGGTAAGGCTACTCATGGAAAAGAAAAAAGATCAAGGAAATGAGGGCACAAGGGAAAGGAGACAAATGCAGAAGTAAACACAGACCAGCCCTTAGTGATGCACAGATATCAAAGTTCTATTGCTCCACTATGACTGTCAGCCCCCAGTGCCAAACTCATAGACCAGACAAAACCAAGATCACTTTTGCTATGCTTATTTTTTTATTTTAACAAGTGATTGCCTAGGCACACTAATAAAATTCTCACCTCATTTGCTCAATCATCTATGCCTAGGTTCCTACCTCTCTCTCTTACTGGTTCTTTCTTTTAGACTACTACTTGACCTGAAACACTAGGCATATCTCTACTATCTGCCTAGACAGCTCGAGCTACCTTCTCAACTTTCTAAGTTGTTACTCACATTCCCCTAGTTCAAACTTTTTTCTTCATCTGCCCCTTTCAGGCTAACTTGGACCCTCAAAGGCTGTACCGTGATCTGTAGATGTTGATCATATTTCTGCCTGTGCCCTCTTCCCTGATTTGGACCTCTAAACACTGACTCGCACCCAACTTCCTGGACTTTATATCTTGCCTGTACCCTCAGTTTTGGCTTGACAGCCTGGACTGTGACTTTGTCTTTGTTCTTTATTTGTATAGTACATATAAACCTCTCCCAGCCCCCAACTGTAACCCCTTGTTTAACTCTTCATTATTTGTCAAAATCCACTGTGTTGGTCTGCCCTGGCCTGGCCTGACATATCCTGCTTCCTCATCTCTACACTTATAGGCAACTAACTCTAGGAATTATTTTTTCCCTCAATTGGTGAGTAAATATCTATTAATGGATGCATGCATTTCAACTCTTACTCTAGTACAGACAAATGTTGGTTCATGTTTCCATCTGGAAAGACAAAATTGGAAGCAGTTTATGAGGCAATGATCTGCTAATAGAGTCACACCTTTCTTTATTAGCCTGTTGTCCTTTCCCTCTATATCCTTGATGAGCAAGAAGATTTAAAGATAAATATAGAACAGAATGGAAACGGTTTGCTAAAATGTCTCTCATGAGATCTAAACTATGAAAGTTAAGGACTTCTGAAAATGTACTCAGATCACTGTTTAAAAGACTTAAACAACTCAATGTAAGGAAATAATAGAATTTTAAAGCTTGCAGGCATCATTAACACACAAGTAGTGGCACTTTCCAAATGTAGAGACTGTTAGTAAAAAGTAAATTAAAAAATGGTTAAAGTGTACTTGGTGAAAATATAGGGTTATATTAGACCTGTTCTATATTAGCTTCTGTTTTTATCTCTATATTATATCCCCTGGCTTGACTTCAGTAGGAAGAGCAAAAAGGAGGGAAAGAAGGAAGGGAGAAAGGAAGGAAGGAAGGAAGGAAGGAAGGAAGGAAGGAAGGAAGGAAGGAAGGAAGGAAGGAAGGAAGGAAAGAAAAGGAATAGAGGGAAGGAGGGGAAGAGGGAGAAATAGAAGGGAGGGAGGATGTTCACAAAATCAGAATTTTAGAACTAGAGAAAAGAGCTTTGAAATAATTAGTTCAAGGCCATCATTTTTTAGATA
Organism: Pseudocheirus occidentalis; assembly: GCA_028646575.1. Classification (NCBI taxonomy): domain Eukaryota; kingdom Metazoa; phylum Chordata; class Mammalia; order Diprotodontia; family Pseudocheiridae; genus Pseudocheirus; species Pseudocheirus occidentalis. The sequence goes on along the minus strand of JAQQSW010000353.1, from coordinate 40,480 downwards.
AGGATATTTTCTTGAAGAGAGTGACTGGCCAACTTTAAACACACATACAAAAAGAGAGAGCTAGAGCCTAGGAAGATATTACTTTTGACATACAGTATCTGGCCCATGCAAAGCAAATAATCACAGTCTAAAAGTTTACTACCTGCTCTAGAGCAGAGGTGTTCAACATATGACCCTGAGCTGCATTCGGCCCACAATAGTCCCAGTGTGGCAGGAAGCAGATTAAAATGTAATTGGATAATATTTAATAAAAAATAATAAAATATAGATAATGTTAAAATGTGATTTTCTAAGTCAATACACTACTTCGCAGGGATCCTTATGCATTGGAATGTTGCTCCTGGTGAAGGAAGAATCATGGAGACTGAAGCCGGCTGAAAGAGAAAGAGAGGGGGGGAGGAGGAAGGGGAGGGAGAGGGGGAGAGGGAGAGGGGGAGGGAGAGGGAGAGGGAGAGAGAGAGGGAGAGGGAGAGGGAGAGGGAGAGGGAGAGGGAGAGGGAGAGGGAGAGGGAGAGGGAGAGGGAGAGGGAGAGGGAGAGGAAGACACCAACCGTGATTCAGTTTGACCAAACAACTCTATTTTAGCAGCAAAAATATTTGTAGCACACACTCCTAATATGTGCATATTTATTTACAAATATTCTACATGTATATGGTTCTAAACCTCTTCTAATCTTGTTTTAATGGCTACTGTATCTGAAAAAGACACCTCACAAAGATACATAAACAGAAAAAGAAATGTATCATTGACTGTGGTTACTAAATCATAAGATTTACATTTTCATTCCTTCTAACACTTATGAAAAGGCTTTTGTTGAAATTCAGTGAGTAAATTCCCCTCTTTTCTGCCCCTCTGATTGGAGGTCTGGAGGGCAAAGAATTATTTCTGTAACCTGCCATTTAAAAAAGGGCTCACAGACCAACTAACTCCTCCCTTCCCACCAGTAGTACTCCTTGAATTGAACTTCACTATGCCCCATATCAGGCACCTTCATTCCTCTCCTTTTCTCTTCTACAATTTCCTTTTGTGTTTTGTCCTCTCTCATTAGACTGTAAGATTCTTAAGGGCAAGGGGTGTCTTTTTTCTTGTTTGGATTCCCAGCACCCAGAACAGTGTCTGGCACATAGTAGGTGCTTAATAAATGTCTATTAAATGATTTGTTCAACCTACTTTTTTTTTACTTTCTTATTATCAGTTCTTATTGAAAGTGGAAAAGTCAGGAGGTAGGGAGATTAGCAATAATGGTGCAAAAAGGGAGAAACATTTGAACCTTTTTTTAATGCACACAAGAGAACAGAGGGATGTTCAGAAGGAAACACATACAAACAAGAATTTTTAAAGTGACATGTAGAATAATGTACATATATACATATATCACACATACATATATGCAAATATATGCATGCATGTATATATTTAAAGCAAGCCCTATGAAATGGAGATTTATTGTTTATATAGAATCCTCTTTTTTGTGTTCTGCTCTGCAGATGTGTTCTTTTTTATGCTTAAGTTCAGAATGCTTTTTAACATTCAAAAATAGCAAACCTGGGCATATGAAGTATGTTATAGGGGGGCTGCTAGGTGGCACAGTGAATAGAGAACTTGCCCTGGAGTCAGGAGGACCTGGGTTCAAATTTGACCTCAGACACCTAACTCTTACTAGCCCTGTGACTACTTAACCCCAGTTGCCCTGCTCTCCCCCCACCGGAAGAAAAAAAGCAAAAAAAAAAAAAAAGCCTAAAATATGTTATAGGTATATTGTATGTGTATGTGCTTTTGTGTGGGTGTATAAAACCAAGAGCCATCCATACTCTAAGAAGCTAAGAGAACAAATGCCATTAAATGCAAATTATGAATGACACCATAAAATACAATAAGAGAAATGCAAATTTCTTTTCATACTCTGTAAATAGATAAAGATGATAAAATATGGAAATATCCAATGTTGGAGGACCTTTTGGAAGACACATAAATATGCTGTTGGTGGGACTGTGAATTGCTCCAAATATTCTGGGAAAAATTCTTAATTATGCAAGAAAAGTGTTTAAACTGCTCAACCTTTGGAGTCAATTATTCTAATACTGAACATATATACCAAGAAAGTCAAAGACAGAAAGAAAAGTCCCTTGCATTTGCTGAAATATTCAGAGCAATACTTTTTCATCATAGAACAAAAAAACTGAAAACAAATTAAACACTCGCTAATTGAAGAATTGCTGAACAAATTGCAGTATGTGAATGTAATGGAATATTTTTGTCCTGTAATGAACTCAAAGAAACACTGGGAAATTTGTATGAATTAAAATATAATGGAATAAACAGAACCAGAAGATTAATATATATAATTATTTATATGCAAATGAAAGTAACGCTAAACTAAGAGAAATGAATTAATTTTAGTCCTGGAGAAGAAATGATGAAATAAGATTTTCCTCCTCTCCATAGAAAGGTGGGAGACTGTGGGTAGAGAATGTTGCAAATGCTGTCAGACACAGCAGGTTTTTCTTAACTGTTTTGTTTTCTTACAGGGAAGGTTCATGGTGAAGAGGGCATACTGGTAAATGACTATGATATGGGGAAAAAAGAAAAAGGTATAAGTAAAACCTTTTAAATGAAAAAAAGGAAGATTAGAGCCAGGACTTAACTAGAGTAAATAGGAAGCCACTGCAATTTACTGAGTGGTCCTTTGGCAATTGTGTAGAGGAGGATGGCTTGAAGAATCAGGGAGACCAGTTAAAAAACTATTTCAATAGTCCAGGTGAGATTTAGCAAGGGCCTGAATCAGGGCCATGGCTGTGTGGATAAAAAGAAGGGGGCATGAATCATGAGTGAGAAATATGCTTCAGTGCTTCTGTGAGCTCATTAATATGAGTACTAGTACAAGTCAAAACTCATTCAAGTGTTCTCATTCTATGCAAAACACTCACTTTTGCAGACTTTCCTCTAGTTTTTGGTTTTGTTTTGTTTTGTTACATTCTGTGACTATCTGTGAATACCTCAGGGAGTAGCCAATTGTCCGTTTTTTCTCACTGCATTGTCACTCATCTCATTTTCTGGTCATATATTTCCCTGATGAAATCTTTGGGCAGTTCCTTGTTTGTAAGTCATTATTAGGGAGATGCTGCAGCCTCTTTCTGTATAATGTACATTTCTTTGAAATGCCCTGCAAATCTGACTTCTCGAAGATTATGACAACTATTTCATTGTTCACAGTCATATTTTATCTATAGGAGAATATACAGGTCTTTTTGTCAAAAGAAAGTAGTGAACAGTTTAATTCTACCTTCTCAATTTTGCAGCTAATTCATTGTCTGTATGCAGTCTAAGCTAGATTATGTGCTAATGGACTAAATTGATATACTATCTATTCAAATGTACATCATACATTTGTAATAGAATGAATAATTAAGGTACAGTTACAGAAAATCGAGTCAAAGGTCACTAACTTAAACCTGTTCCATCCAATCTTATTAAGTGTAGCACTGGGGTAATGTTTATGACTCTTCATAAACAATGGGTACATCACAACTGGAGTTGAAAGGAATTGATTTTCTCAGAGCCAGATATCTGGATAGTTAAAGAGAGTTGCCTCTTTGGAAGGCAAAGGGGGTCAAAAAGGGATTTCACTTAAGGGCTTTGCAATGCCTGTAAGCAAAGTATGGGTCTGACTCATAAAAGAGCTGAAATAGACCCTTAAGCTATGGGTTACATCATAAATGAGCAGTGACCACCCCTGTCAGCAAATCATAGCTCAAAAGAGTCAGTCATTACAGGCATTTATTAAGCAATGACTATGTAACTAGTCCTGTACTAAGTACTGGGAATAGAAATAGAAACATAAAGAAAGACAGTCCATACCCTCATGAAAGAAGACAATAGATAAAAAGGAGCTGAAAAAGGAAAGAGTGGGGTAGAAGGCAGTGTAGCTCAGGAGCATGACAGAGGAAGTTCTGTAGAGATTAGTTAGTCATACAGCCTAAAGAGGGATGAAGACATCTTTGCTTTAAGGAATGTTATTGGAGGAACCAGTCACTCAAAAGATGAGGCATAAAGGGTTGAGACTACATTGAATGGGAGGATGGGTAAAGAAGATGCAGTGGATGAAGAGGCTTCAATGATATGGTAGAGAAAGTCCTATGAAGATGACTCAGCAGTGCATCCTGGGGAAATATGAACATGAAAACTAATAGATGGCAGTCAGAACTAAATAGTGAATTGGAAGAGTCTAGGTCCAATAAAGAAGTAGCTAACATCAGCAGTGCTTGATGCAGGAGCTACAGTATCCTCAATAGTCAGTGGTAATAACATTTGTACCTTTGTCAGTAACCAGTGATCCTTCAACAGTAATTGAACATGCAACTCAATATAAAAAAATGGATCCTTTTCATAGAGGGAGAAAGGCGTCCTCCTATATCATGAGGTAGCCTAGTTTGAATATCTAGTTTGAAAATATTGTATATATGATATAGGGGTGGAGAGGGACTGATGTAGAGAAATGTGGACTATTAATAAAGAATCTTAGAGAACTTGTTATTGACAATGTACCAATACTGAAGGAGCTTCACCTGGAGATGATAGTTTTGCACTATCTGCAAAGAGTTTGGTAACTATGAGCACCAAAGACCTATGGAAATTTCATAGATGAAGAAGGCCTCTGACTTTGGGCTAAGACTGATTGGGCTACAGTGGAAGACCATGATCAGAGGCTGAATTTTAATTCAAGATTCTCATTGTAGTACTTTGAATGAAGACTCTGTGTGAGTTCTTGGATATATTAAAATGAGAAGGAGACTTTATCAGATTTTCCTGCCCATTTCAATGTCTACATCTGATGGCAAAGACCTCTCCAAATGGTTGAGTGGTAACTCAGTATCTTCACTAAGGAAGAAGAGTGAATTCTTTGTTTACTGTTCAAAGCTCTTCATAACCTGCCTCCCCTCCCAATTTGCAGACTTCTTATGTTTTACACTGCCACCTCCTGCTCCCAGCCCCCACACATACTCTTTGATCTGACACTGGCCTTCTGGCTATTCCTCAAACAAGATATTCCATTTCTCAACTCAAACATTTTCTTTTCTTCCTTTCCTTCTTCCTTCCTTCCTTCCTTCCTTTTTCCCTTCTTTGTTTCTTTCTCTTCCTCCTCCTCCTCTTCCTCCTCCTCCTCTTCTTCTTTTTCTTCTTCTTCTTCTTCTTCTTCTTCTTCTTCTTCTTCTTCTTCTTCTTCTTCTTCTTCTCCTCCTCCTCCTCCTTTGGCAAATGTAGTTAGGTGACTTGCTCAGGTCACACAGCAAGTAAGTGTCTAAGATCAAGTTTTGAACTCAGGCCTTCCTGACTCCAGGACCTGTGCTCTAACCACTGAACCACCTAGCTGCCCTCAACCCCCAACTCCAACATTTTCACTAGTTATCCTCTATGCATAGAATTCTCTCCCTCCTCATCTGTGTTTCAGCTTCCCTGACTTTTCCTTCAAATCTCAGCTAAAACCCTACCATCTTAACTTTTCCCAATTTCTCTCAATTCTAGTGGCTTCCCTCTGTTGATCATTTCCTATTTATCCTGGATATAGCTTGTTTATACAAAGTTGTTTGCATCTTGTCTTCCCTATCAGATTGTGAGCTTCTCAAGGGCAAGGATTGTCTTTTGCTTTTCTTTGTATTCCTAGCAATTAGTACAGTGCCTGGCACATGATAAACACTTAATAAATGTTCACAACTTACTACATAGTCACAGAGTCATACACAGAACTCTACTGTCCAAATGATATTTGTTAAATGATGTCCTGTGCAACTGTTCAAGGTCTAAGGAGAGCTGGAAATAAGCAGGGGTCTTGTGGTTTTTGCATCCACATTGGGGTGGTGATATGGCAGGATTATTATTAGTAGGGAACAAGATTTCCTCCACTTCCCAATTTATATAGCATGTTTTGGGATCTTTGAGCACTATAATTGATTAAGGATGAAGTGAATCAAAAGTTTGGGATGTTCTGTTTTTTACATGAGATTGACTAATAAGGGGGAATGTCCAAAGCCTGATCTATGATTCCAAGTGCTATAATGCCATTTGGATTTAAATAGGCACTCATCTATGAAATTATAGTTGGGGAAATAGCAAGACTCCTCAGCATGTCTTCTATGGTAAAAGGGAAGAAAGCAAAAAAGCAATTAAAATTATATGGGATTTTAAATTAATATAGTCATAAATCCTTGCAGGCAATGCTACCTCTAAGTTGCCCAGTAATTGCCAAGAGGATGGTCTTGGGCTGTTCTTTCAAATTAGGGTCAAAGATCTTCTTTTGGATGTGATTGTCATTTTTACTCCTAGGGATTCTACATCAGAATGCTAACTCAAATTTTTTAAGGAAGGGGAGATGACATATCCAATGACGAAGATCCTCACATGTGAAAATACAAAGTCCTTTATTATTAATAAAGTTGTTTATAAATGTGTATGTGCATGTGTCTATTTTCTAGCAAGTAATATAAGTCCATTTGCATTGCCCAGAGTAAGGATGGCATTTGCAGCTATAAAATTCTAAGAAGCAAACATATCTGAATGTAAAGGGGCATTTGGGTAGAAGTAAGGTCTATCTTCAAAAGCTATTAGAAACAAAACTGTCCCAATGAGAGGATAAGACAATTTGCTCTTCAATCATCTGAGAGGAGTGAGAGAGGGACAATCTTTCGGGAAGGAACAACTACACAGAGATTTGAATTAAATGCCACTGTGGCAGATCAGGCAGTCAATTTGTTTAGTGAATTCAGTGAATAAGAAAGATGCTGGACAATTTGAATGATGTGGCCTGCTCTGGTCAGATGGGAATTCTTAAGGCTGTGAATCAAGGGACAGCTCTGATTGTACTGAACTTTCCCTTTCAGAATAAGTCAAGCAAATGATGGTGCACCTGTCAACCTTTTTTACCTCCCTATCCAAGGGGAGATACGTTGTTGCTGAAGTGTTCCTGTTGTTTACAGGCCATTTATACCTTCTATTTTAATTAATACTATTGCTGGTATGCATATTTCATTTCTCCATTTCACTTCTTTATTATTCCTCTGTCACTCCTTTATTTCTCTCTTAGGTCCTCTCCAGACTTCTTTCTCTGCCATTTTCTAATACTCTTCTCACCCTGGAACATTCCTCTATACATATCCTTCCCACATGGGAAAAATCCTTCTGCTCTTATGGACCCCTTTATCTGATTGGTCAGTTCTTCCAAGAATCTCCACTTTAAGGAAGGGCCCATGCTAGTCATGTAACTGCTTCATTCCTTTCTGAGCCCTAACTTCTGACTCTCAGACTTCTTTCTCCATCATGCCCCATCTCAGGTACATTCTTTCCCTTCCTCTCCCCTTTTCAGTTTCCCTTTATGTGTTGTGATTCCCCATTAGAAAATAAGTTCTTTCAGGGCAATGATTGTCTTTCTTTTTGCTTTTTATTTGTATCTCTATTCTTAGCATCGGACCTAGCAGCCTGTGAGTTAGTCAACTGACATTTTTTAAGAGCCCCCTATTGATGAGGCACTGTGCTAACTGCTAGGGATACAAAGAAAAGCCAAAAAAATAGCCTGCTCTCAAAGAGCACACCAATTAATTAGGGAAACAACATGTACAGATAAGATATATACAAAATAAAATGGGGTAGCTTCAGGGGAAAGGCACTAAGATTAATGACTAAGAAGGCTTCTCATAAAAAAAGTGAGACTTTAGTTTAGACTTAAAGGAAGCCAGAGAAGATAGGAAGTTGAGATGAGGAAGGAGATTGCTGCAGACATGGGGTGTGAAAATATATGTATTAGAGAGATAGAGTACTTTGTTCTAGGACACCAAAGAGACTATTATCACTGGCTTGCAGGATACAAGGAGGGGAGTGAGGTGTAAATGATTAGAAAGGTAGGAAGGGGTCATATTATGAAGGACTTGGAAAATTAAATAGAACATTTTATATTTGATATTGGAGGCAAGAGGGAGCCACTGGAAATTAATGAATGGGGAAGAAGAGTAATATTGTCAGATAAGAATTTTAGGAAAATCAATCAGATAGCTGAATGAAGGATGGATTAGAGTGTGGAGAGCTTTGAGGCAAGGAAACCAACCAGTAGGCAGTCAAAGCATGAAGTAATAAGGGCCTGCAACATGGCGGTAGCAGCATAAGAGGAAAAGAGCATATTTAAGAAATATATAGGGGTGGAAAGACAGGATTTGATATCACTGATTGGATGCTGGTGGGAGTGAGAGAGAATGAGGAGTTAAATATGACACCTCGAACAATGGTCATACCCTTAAGAATAGTAGGGAAGTTAAGAAGGCAGGAGGCTTGGTAGGGGAAGAGATAATGTGCTCAGTTTTGGACATGTTGAATTTAAGATGTCAATGGGACATCTAGTGAAGGATATCCAAAAGGCTGTTGTAGACACAAGACTGGACTTCAAGAGAGAAGTTAGGGGCTAGATAGAATCTGAGAGTAGCTTGCGTTGAGATCATCACCACTGAAACCATGGGAGATGACAAGATCACCGAGTGAGACAATAAAGAGGGAGTAGGGAAGAGAGTCAAATACAGGGCTTTAGGATACTACCACTGTTAATAGGCATGCTGCAGATGAAGATCCACCAGTCAGAGGTCTAGTCAGATACATGGAAGGAGAAACTGGAAAGAGCAGTGTCATGAAAATCTGGAAAGAGGAGACTATCAAAAAGAAGAGGGTGATGAACAGTGGCAATGATTGCAGAGAAATCACATAATAGGTACTTAAGAAATGCTTATTGAATTGCCTTGACTTTTCATGAATCATAACTACTCTAGTTTGAGTGTTTCATTATTTTTGAATGAGGAATTGCTTAAGAGAGATTTGAAAT